>JAECUM010008009.1:0-101262 GCA_016617855.1 Megalonaias nervosa | reverse complement strand
TACCAAACACTAGTAAACGTTATTTCAGATGCTTGAAAGGCACACCTGTGTGACTTAATGCAGTCTCAAATTTGGAAAACCGTCAATAAATATATTTAGCATTATATAAAAATAATGCATATGAATTGCTCTTGGCAGCCACCACAGATTTGAGTTCAAGTGTAAAATCATTTCAAATGTAATCCGAATAGAAACACATGCTAATATTAATCGAAGGACCATTGTAGTAGTTATTATCAATCACAGTTCCTTTTCCTTAGGCATACTGTTTAATGTCCCGAAAGATGCTCGAAATGTGGAGAGATCATTCGACTTTGAACCTATTTAAAGATCTTGGGCCATGTATCGAAGGTAATTTTTTATATTATTCTAGGAATATACATTTCGCTAGGTGAGATTAAATAAAATGTAGAAATATATC
Source organism: Megalonaias nervosa (assembly GCA_016617855.1). NCBI lineage: Eukaryota > Metazoa > Mollusca > Bivalvia > Unionida > Unionidae > Megalonaias > Megalonaias nervosa. The sequence continues at coordinate 100,841 of JAECUM010008009.1, read as the reverse complement.
CTGAGGAAGACAAGAAGGGAGAATGTTGTAAATGGTTTAGACAGTGAACATTTTTCCTGAGGTACCTGTTGTGCTTTCTAAAAATACAATGCTTCCATAATGAGTGTAACAACATTGTGGATACTGTGTCAACAGACCATGCTTCAAATTTGTTAGAATATTTACAAGTAAAGTTTAATAAATCAATTTTATATTGCTGTTTCACTATTCTTGTTGTACTTTTAATCAAATCAGTACTGTGTCACCAGAGTGTTCATATATAGCTTCAACAATGCATGTACAAAAACTGCAGTGAAAAGTTCCGTAAACCAAGCTTTCAGAGTTTACACATTGACAAATTTGTAAGAAAGAGTACACTTAATGATTGAAATATAACTTGTTTCTATTACATTTTCACTATACTTCTTCTATACTTCTAATCAAATTAAGATTGAGACACTTAAATATTTAGAATCTGGTGCATGTTTTTACGACTATTTTGTTACAAGAATGAAATAACTCCTATCAACTGAGCCCATGCTCAGTTCTTGTGATAATGTGGCTTTTACCATATTATTTGGGCCTGGCCTGAAACTCAGATGAGCATATCCTTTTACTTGGATGAGATTTGCATGGCATGGTATTTCACTAGAAAACAATTATAGCGGCAACCACAACAATTCTTATACAAGTAATTGTAATTTCCCGAAAATCATTGTGTTAAAAATGTTATGTATTTGTTGCTACAAATATTGACAAGAATTTGAGGACTAATATGTATTTGTACGTCTGAAGATCCTGAAATAAGTTAAAGCTTACTAATTTCAATTTAAATTTTAACTCGAAAATGAGTCTTAAATACTTTGCACAAACGATTTGAATTAAGTATATTAAAAGATGAGCATCAGTGCTTCCTTAACATTAGGTTATTTTTTTTAATTCATTCTGGGTTCACTTCCGCACAATTTTTCTGTGTTAATTCTTAAGGTATTGTTGGTGGACATTGTATCTACAATGTTTATACACGCATAAATAAAACACAATATATTTTGTTTTTAAAACTCATTATATACTACATAACGTTCTATATATAAATTATTTTAAACTTTCTATACTGTATATACCTCCAAGTGAATATCTCTTTATTTTTGTATCATCTAAACTACCACAATAGCAATGTGTACCGTCAGGAAGAGAAAATAGCTTTGGACACTTTGTGCAAGGTGTTAAATTGTTTGAAATCAAACATGCTTGCTGTTCAGTTTCATATTATTATTTCCTATATGATTTAAAATAATCGGTCGCATGAAAAAATCATTACTGGACTGTTACTGATGCAATCAGCATTATATGAAACTGAGTATATCCTTATAGTCATACTACATTTTATTTCTTTGTTTCTTTTGACGTGTAACATTGCAGCTTGATGGATAGGTCTTCAATTTTATAAAAACAATTATTGCTGATATAAGGCATATTTGATTGCATATATTGGTAAAAACTCTTAAAGTCACATTTTTAGTTAGGCATCTAAAATGCACAAAACAGTATTTGAATAGCATTCATCGACAAACAAAGGAATTTATACGAATCATTTTACTACTTGATATTAAATTTTAAACCAATGGCCCTCTTCCTATTCCAGGAATAATTGAGATAAATTTGAATTCATTCAGCATATCCTATGGAAAAAGTGCAAATGCTGTATCAAATCAAACATTTAGTCCTCTTTACAACTTGCATTGGTCCCTACGTTTAAATTCACATGGTACTGTTTGTGGACACTCAGTCGACAGTTATTAAATGCGGAATGAACGCATTATCTTTTTAGACATCATTAGAAACAATACATAAATGATATTATTTCTCATTTTATAATGTATCTACTAACAAAGCCTTTTCGTACATTATATTTCGACACTTTTATTTCTTCTCATCTCCTGTACTGACAATGCCTAGCATCACATTAACAACAATCGCTTTGAAGACGTAATGAGGTCTATTTGTTTCAGATTATAATTTCCTGGACATTGCTTAATTATTAAACAACGGGGCTAAGGCAAATAAACACTGAGGACGTTAATGCTCAAATGAGCCTCACATTCAAATAAACATCTTTTCTTCCTACTTCCTTGCTGCTGATTGGCGCTTAAAAATAACACCGTCATGTTCACCACAAGAGTATATTACAATTATTTTTTTTATAATTTCTTTCCTGCATATGACAAGCGAATCACCATTTTCAAAAATTAGGTTAAAGACACAAAGTTAACTTTAATTTCCTTACAAAAAGTATATGTAAAATATTCTTAAAGCTGGTACACATATTGGTAAGTAATTGCGTCATACAATACTGATTTGATTTAAAATATACACGAATACTGAAAATGTTGTCTTGAAAACAATATATGTTTTCTTCATTCACAAATCTGCCTATGTGTGAATTCTGTCAGTAATGTTTGTTAACATGCCGTCTACAATGTTTATACATGCATTTTTGTAGCAGACACATTGAGAAAACACTATAAATATTGTATTCATAACTTTGTTTGCATCAATCAGTTTTCACCCTAGCTGCCAAATATCATTCAGATATAACATTTCTACATTTTGGTTCCACCTCAGCTCTCGAAATGGCAATGTCCTGCAGTGCATGAAAAGAATATGCTTCGACACATTGACCACAATGTTTGCACTTGGTGAAATCAAATGAACTTTCCATACATCATACTAATGATTCCTGGATATTATTTCATGTTATTTAAACAATTTACAAGAGAAAATTAAACTGAATGAATACAAGTTGTTACATGGACTATATATTCAAATGAACATCTCCTTACATTCACACTACATGTCAGTGATTTTACACTTTAACATGACAATGTGTGGATAATAGTGAGGAGTTCAAATACAAATAGCCCTTTTACTGAGGATAATATGTTTGGCTACATATATTATTAGAATTAAAAAATTTTAAACTAACGTACAGATTTGCATGTGAAGAAACAAAATTGCATTGGACGCATTGTTAACAGTGTTAATCTGGATTGGAATCTAACAGGCAGTCCTCGTTTCTTTTTATCATTTTTGGGGTCTATATTTGTTTTTAAATAATATGACAGTAGAAAATAATCTTTGACGGGCTTTAAAAACTGTAATAATCATCAAATGCAAGTTAGCATCCCTTTAGATGCAGACTACATTTTAATTGCTTCCCTTGAAACTGACCTGCAATAATTAGTACACACATAAGTTCTAAGTTCAGTTAAATAATGTGTTACTGATAGAAGGTCGGTGTGCTACATATAATATACAAAGCGTTTACAACTCACTTTCAGTTACGCGTCTGAGAGATCACAAAATAGTATAAAGAATTGGAATAATTGCAACAACTAAATAGGAGGCATAAAGGGAAATTTTAGTAATCAGTTCATTACTCAATTTTAAATTTTAAAAATTGTCGTAAAACTAGGCACATTTTTGAAACCGTTGAGACATTAAGTTCATGTGTAATGTACTTGAGGAAAAGAGTCGATTTTGTATCAAATTAAGTCATCTTTCCCACTTACATTTATTCTGTCTGTATTTTCTTAGATTTACGTTTTTAGACACTGTGTCGAAATGAGCAATTAATATTGTCTCAATGTATCTAAAGTTCAACTATCTTTTGTATTCAGGATACATTTAAATGCTTATGCACTGGATAGACAGCCACAACAGTTTTGAGGATAGCTTGCAACACATTTCTAGATATGTCGCATTTTTCAAATTTTAAAAACGTAGATTAAGAAAAACAATAACACTTGTATGAAATGAGGTGATTGAAGAATTATTCCGTCACATGTTTATAAATTGTCATTATAAATTTCAGCTAGCTTTCTGAGTCCAATTTGAGCAGGACACTTACCTACTAAATAACATTTATTTTCAATGCCATAATTAAAATATCATTTCTTCCAAGGTAATTACTGTAACTCATAATTGATTTTGAATTATATTTCTCCATAGAATATAAATACCAGTTATAGGTCCTATAATTAATGTAAATATGGTAACAGCCTTTTCGGACCTGTGTTACGGGACTTGCTCAAGGAAAACCCCGAAACTTACTTGTCCAGAGTAAGCCAAGTAAAACACTATGTGGAGAAAGTACTATAAAAGACTACTTAACACTCTTTCTATAAATCATTTACATATTTTCAACTGAATGTTCTAACTTACGGATTCAATAAACAGAATCCCTTTTGACACGTGGTTAACAGCGTTTACACGCTTTGAAATCAAGTTAGCAGTGTTTATTTTAGAGTGAAAGATACTAAATCGTTAACTGACATGTAAATAATAGGCACGAGGAATTAGATAATTAAGAACCTTGACATCTTCAGTAGGCCATGAATTCAAACGATCATATCCTTTATAGTGACTACAGTTTTTAAAAATTTTAAAAAGAGCACTATGCCATATTATTTGGAGTAACATTTTATATGCGATGCCCAAAGATGCACACATCTAAATTAATGGAGTGAAAATGCATTACTCACCATTTAGTTTCGCCTTTGTGTCTAAATTGATAAATATAATTCCTATCTTCAACTGTAACTGCCTTTTCTCCAAAGAACAACTTTCCTGCATATTCGATGAGAAAATCCCCCTGTTGAAAGAAAACTTTGGTTGCAAACACTCCCCGACCTGTAACAAATGCAGCAGCAGGCAGGGTGAACCCTACAAATTGGTTTCGAGCAAGTTTTTCATAAAATAAATGTTCCTACAAGGGCTGAAAAATAAGGTCAATAACGCTAAACCGAACCTCCTAACTTTTATTATTACTGTATAGTTTGAAAAAACGAATAATAAATCGTTTGGGTTAGCTCATTTTTGTTATTTTATTTTTGACTTTTTGTTTTTTATGTCATAGTGCGTTTAGTTTACTCGTCGGGTCACTCAATTTTTGTCATTCACCCTTCCTGCTGCTGTAATTAACCAAAGATTTTATCTAGACCTACACGATATCTAGATCTTGGATCATGTAGATTTATTGTAATAAATCCAAACGGAACAGCTTGTGCTTTTGAAAAGAAGTTTTTAAACTTAATCATATCCATATCTCCTGAACACCAAGTATAATAAATATTCTATAAAGTATAATTATCTACTCCATTAAACACAACCAAAATATTGCAGTTGTCTCTGATCACTTTAGGTATTTGTGTATATCGTTGTGTGACGTGTATAACATCTGTATTCTTGTGTCTACCTCGAGAAAATATTCTAGCTGGATTTGTTTGTCTGTCCAACATAACGTCATCGTACACCACTAAATTATTAATAAATCCATCTAGGTCATCTACAGATGGAGCCTCATCAATATCGGTAATAAAATCAACCACATCATCACCGTCTTCATTCAGCAATTTTACATTTTCATTAAAATCCTTGAGTACTTCGTAACAGTGTTGATCATCTACGGATGGTGCTACTAAATACAATTTACTCCATTTTAACCACCGCATTATTAAATTTAATAATAGATGTGTTTTACCTGATCCAGATGGACCTATTATAATCATCCTTATCGAATTTGGTAATGCTGGATGATGTTTCACTGGCTCCTGTTTTCGTGTCGCCGAAAAGTCAATTATATCCATATAATAAATAATATGAGTCTATATTGAGTTCGGTGTAAAATTCCTACACCCACTGCTGAACTAACTACAATAGCAACAAAAAATAAACGACGTGCTCTGACGGGCAAATGTGTAAAATGTGGTACCAAGAAATACAAATTTATTTCATCAAAGACAGGTGGAGATATAGCCGCTTTATTAGGAAAATTACCAGGAACTCCGTGGGCTAAATATCCGGGGGAAAAACACTTACCAGGATATAATTGTTGTGGTCCTGGAACCCGACTTGACATCCGACTTGATGATCAAGATCAACCAAGATCAGGAGAGCATCCAGTAAATAAGATTGATCAAGCGTGTCGTGTTCATGATGTTGCGTATAAAAGTAAAGATTTACAACAACGGCATCTCGCAGATGTAAAATTGATTCATGCATTAAATTCTATACCTAATAAATCTGTCAGAGATAAATTAGCTAGTTTTCTAGTAAAATCTGCAATGAAAAGTAAAATAATGCTAGGGGTTGGTAATTAATTATATAAATATTATAATGGAATCCATTTATTATAGCCCAAGAGGATATTGGAGAGGTAGATCAGCTATTAGTAAATTATCTGAAGCAGCAAAAGTCTCACATTCTGTTGCTGCAGCGTGGTTAGCACGACAGGCAATATGGCAAATTTATCTACCACCACCTAAAAAAATTCAATATGCACATTTTGCTGTCAGCGTCCCTAATGAGGTTCATCAAGCAGATATTTTATTTTTACCACATGATACCATTAAAATTGGTAAACGTCAATCACGCACATACAAATACGCATTAACTGTCGTTGATGTTGCAAGTAGATATAAAGAAGCGGAACCTTTATCAACAAAGACAGCGTCTGAAGTTTCATCTGCGTTTGAACGAATTTATCAGCAAGGACCTTTGCGATGGCCACAGTTATTACAGGTTGATCCTGGCAAAGAATTTCTTGGTATAGTATTATCGTTAATGAAAAAACGTAACGTTAAAATCAGACGAGGACATACTGAAATTCATCGTGATCAGGCAATCGTTGAACGATTTAATCGAACACTTGCTGAGCGGTTATTTGGATACCAATACGCAAAAGAGATATCTACTGACTTTAAGTCCGGTGAGAGATCTCGTGAATGGGTTGCGAGGTTACCAAGTGTGATAGCTGCATTAAATAACGAAATTACTCGTTCAACTTCAATGAAACCTTCTATTGCGATCACAAAAAAATATATACCCCGTAGCAATGACATACATCAACCTCAACCAGTATTAGGTAATGTAACTGTAAGATATTTATATGAACCTGGCGAACTTGAAGGTGGTAAAAAAAGAGCAACTGATCCTATATGGAGCGTGACTACACATACAATTTCTAGTGTAGTTAGATCTACTGGTAGACCTCCAATCTACAGATTAGATTCGAGAGCCCCTCAACGTGGATTTGTACGTGAACAATTACAGGTAATCCCTGAAGACACACAATTACCACCACATACAATTACATAACCAGACCCTCTACGTCGATTACATTCAAGACAGGTCAGCATCACATTATCACGTATATGACCAAGATCACTATTAATTCTGTCTACGGTAAATTGTCTTGGATTATTATTCGAATATTGCCATAACATATTACAGTTACAACTTGCACAATTATTATTCTGTTGTGCTTTTAGTTTTATAATAAATTCAACATCAATATCAAAGTCATGCTTATTTTTTTTGTCACACTGCTTATAACCAGATAGTTTTTTTCTTATTACGTCATTATTAACAGTTTGATCATTATTTTCTGTAAAATTCATAATAACCCTATGTAGTTGAGATATTCTTCTGACTCTAGAAACTGCGAGATAAACTAAATTCGACCATTCGATCCGATCATCTATAATCCAGATATTTGTATCAGAAATAGTTAACCCCTGTGACGAGTGAATAGTTATAGCATACCCTAACGTCCACGGTGATTTATTCATATTCAGCGCATTCTCAACAACATTAATATCGACTAAAACAATATCATTCAAGACAAGATTCTGTATTCCACCACCAGGAATTTCAACATCAATATTCTGTCGTCGAGTATCTTCTGGGCGATAACATAATGGTACCGGTAGATCTGGAAACTTTTCTTTATGTAACATAAATAATTTATCCTGTAGTTCATCACGAACTATCTTTCTACTTGCAACTATTAAATCAGCGGGATTCCATAAATTTAGAAAATCATTCATAGAAGTCTCTGGAATTACTCCTCGCATTATTTCACATTGTACTTTGTCTGGTTGCAGTCTAATTAATCTTTTAAATTCCTTCAGCGGTTCATCAATAGCTCTATGGTCATCATTTATTTCCTCATAATAATCTACGTTATTCTTCAGCCATTCATGTGGAGACTGTCCAATAAAAGGTGGTGGTTGACCATGATCACCGCACATTATTATAGCAGTATTCTTCGTCAATAGCCATTCAAGAAATGTTTTAAATATTTCTAACGACACCGTGCATATCTCGTCCCAGATAATATATTTAGGTATGTATTTCTCACCCATTCGCTCAGGAGTCCATGTGTCTCCACACCATCTAAAGAAACTATGATAAGTACACGATTTTACTCCTCGCTCTTTTATCTCTCTGGCGAGTTTATGTGTCGGTGTCAAAACAATTATATCTGAATTATTATTCATGAATAATTTAATCATACGAGTTGTTTTACCTGAACCACCGCATCCGTTAAGATAAACAGTTTTATGTCTAGCCACAGGATCATATACAGATGGTGCTGATGATTTTGATACTTGATTATTATTTTTGTAATATATTTCCTTAATTTCAACGTCGGCAGATTCAGAATAGCTAAGTATATTTTCTTGTTTTATTCTCCATGATCCCCATTCACCATTACCAAATAGCGGTTTTAACAAATCTGTATATTTTTTATTTATGTAGAACGAATCCGTGGCGACTCTGACAGCATCACGAGAAAATCTATTTATCATAGATAGTAGATTTATAGAAACATATGCTAACATAGATGATCTTAAATGAGTAAACTGCGGTGAGTCACCATCAAGATAACTCACAATTGTACCTAGTTTGGTTCCGTCTGACAAATAAGATTTACTCCGATTTATAAATGTATTTTTTTCTGTTGTATCAGCTATTATAAAATCGAGTTCAGCATCGTCCATAATCAATCTTGTACAGTGTCTTTTATGATCATATGCTCCTCCTTGAGTAAATTTACCAATTATCTTTCTACCAAGATCTTTTGCAAGTTTCTCATCATGCTCATCTCTGCATTTACGTATATTATTAGTAATTTTAATAATATCATCTTCATTAAGATTAGGAAATTCTTTCCTGGCATCATCAATATTAAATCTATTTGGTTCTGGTAACCAAACTTGTTTCTGTGGACTATACGATATAATCGCCTCGCTCACCTGTAAAGATATTAAAATTCCAACATCAAGTATATATCGCAATAGTACTATTGGAACCCAACATTTTTCTGAAAAATGTCTTCCAAACCAAACATAAGTAATCGGATGGAGATTTTCTGCAAACTCAAATGATTCTACATGAGCAAATCCGGTTAAGTCAAAATCTGGTAAATGTCCGTTTATCGCAACCCTGGTTATCTCGTGTGATGGATGTCCGAATCTCTTAAAGTATTCAGAACATTCTCCGTATCCAAGAAAACTTCCAGGATAACATGCTACCATATCAACAGATATAACGTCATTATACTTATATTTAGTATTCCACAATCCTCCGTGTCCATATTCTACGCAGCTTTTATGAATATCTTCAAGAAATTCCGATCGTGTTGGTTTCCATAAATTTTTCTCCTGAGCGAAATGAGCCGCTACGGATGGAACTGTAAAACAATTATTTAATAATAGTCTAACTTTGACATCGTCTGAAGTATATTTCAGCGCAAGATTTTCCATTTCTACATTAAGAGATTCTATACGGTAAATATCACCATTAGGTCGTACAAATTGATCGTAATGATCATATTCTGAACTTTGAAATAACCAAACGGACACAGGGTCACTTTTACTGATATTTTTGATAAAATCAAATATATGACCATCATAAAATTTAACCGCTCTATCTCGTGGAAATATTGTTACTGCTGAGGTCCATGCGTGCGAATTATGATCAATAATATATATTGGAGCTCCATTTTTTGTGTATTTTGATTTATATAAAATCTCTCCCGTCAGCGTTTTTACCGTTATTGGAAATCTTAATTTCTTTTCTAGTTCAGCGACATCTTTAATAGACGCTCCGGTATCTTTAACTGATTCTGCCCACGTATTTATTTTTTTACGTCGTAAATCTGTTAAACCATTACCACGTATCGCGTTTGTAAAATGTTCTGTAACTCGTTCAGCTACACAGTTTATTCTTGACTCTGACAGTTTCATAGGCTTTAGATCCCCGACGTCAGGTTTATTATTAAGCGGATATATTGCATATACAACTGCAGTAACTGGATATGCACGTTCATAATATACCTTATCAATACCAGTCAGTATTCCGGGTTTAGATTTATTACTCAAAAGAATAATATTATTTCCTGATTGTATGCGTACTGGATCGCGCTTATCACGAATAATCCAAATATCTTCTTCTGTATTTACAATAAATTTTATTAAAATAAAATATTTTTTATCATCAAGGTGATTAATAATTACTTTTCCTCGTTCATCATTCATCATATTAGTAACATTTCCAACTCTGAATGTTGACCATACATGAAGCAGCGCCATCGTCACGAAATTCATTTTTTGCTTCACGAATACGTTCGGTTATATCCTCATTTGTTAAAGCTAGATCTTGCATCAAAGTACTATATTTATATTCTGATAGTCTGTCAAGATCGAATCTAGCATGGGAAGGTTCAATTGCCGATAATTCGTTCATATAATTAAGACAAGTATTTAAATTAAAATTTTAGTATATATATATAATGATTGAAACAAAAAACAAATGTGCTTGGCTCAGAATTGGATATACTTCTCTTTGTAATAAACCGTGCGTGAACAAATACTGCGGATATCATATGCAAAGCATCAAAAATGGAAGTACAGGACCCATACCGTGTATTCAATGCGGTGTTGGAGTGAGGGGAAAAACTCCATTGTGTCTAAAATGTGGCGGAAAAAAATACAGGGAATTAAAACGATATTCTGACAAAAAAATAATACTTTGACGTCAGGTAAATCTCCTATACAAACCGTAGAAGATTATCTGACCAGATTTCAGAATAATGATTTAAACAAATAATATTATATATAATGAATCAGACAAATCAGACTTATGATGAAATGATCGACAATGATATTATAAGAGAATTAAGAAAAGAAGCATTTCGTAATAAATACGAATTTGTGAAACATCCAGTATATACAAATTATGAATCATCCCGAGATGGTATGATCAGACACTGCAGATTAAAGAAACCAGTAGGTACTGTTGAAAATAAAGGTTATTTTAGATTTAATTTTGCTAGAGGAAAAAGATACTTATCAAGTAGATTCTTATTTGAATGTTTTCATGGAGTAGTTGAAAATGGACTTGTAGTTGATCACATTGATGGAGATCCCAAAAATAATCGGTTATCTAACCTACAGGCTATTACACCTAGTCAGAATGCTGCACGCGGAAATACTGGAAAATGTAAAAAGTTTGCAAGAAGAGCTATTAAATCCATAAATACAGAAACATACCAAGAAATAACTTTTCCATCAATGTATGCGGCTGCAAAATATTTTAGCATACATAAACAATCAGTACGTGATGTCGCAAATAATATTACTAGATCAGCGTATTCATTCAAATACGATCAGTGGGTAATATTTGAATATATCTAACTCTGTCTTCCTAACAAATAAATTGTATATAGTTCGACTCTATATTTTGACATGAGTACCTTCACCGTCGCTGCTCTCAGTGTCACTTTCACTTTTGACAGAATCAAATAACATAATTTTTCTCAGTTGCATTACACGATTATCCACGATCTTCTTTTTCTCGTATTCACGAGATAGTTCGGATCTAATATTTTCGATCGAACGTGCAAGAGGCGCAAATACTTTTACCTGCTTTTCATTTACCATAGCTAATGATTCTAACATAGACTGATAAATTGATTTTACAAATTTATAATTGGATGGTAATGTGTACTTATTGTCAATTTTTCTTTGTTTTAATATTTCATAATCGCATAATATTTTTTCAGGACCGAGATTATCAGATAGATTTATTCCGTTATGTTTTAATTTTCTAATAGCAGAAATAATATCATTAACGTTTTCGTAGTTCATTATATAATAAATATTTCTTTAAAATAAAAAATATTTACAAAACATATAATCACAACACAACCCCATATGAGCTCCTAGATTGCCAAACAACATTCTAGCAAGCTCAGGGGCATTTGAAATATCCCCATGTGAACTCCTAGGTTGTCAAACAACATCCTAGAAAGCTCAGAGGATATTCGAAATTAGACGAAACACATTTATACAGACTCAACCCCCATATGAACTCCTAGGTTGTCAAACAACATACTAGAAAGTTCAGAGGGTGATCCGTAATTTTTATTGACGACACAAACACAACATATAAACTTATCCTAAACTTATCCTAATGGACGGCACAAACACATAAACTTATCCTAATGATATATGATTGTATGGTTATGAAATATATACAAATGGTGATGACGGGGGAATCTTGTCTACGTCCAACAGATTTTGTACACTCTCCCCCCATACAAAACCCCGGGAGTGTAAAAGGTACACCCCTCAAGGGTGTATGATAGGAGAGTGTATTTTGTCTGTTGGATATCGAGGAAATTCTCCGGGTTCCCCCAATTAAATAGCATCAGTCGCCAAATGCAAGATAATATATCTTTAGCATTTTTGGAGACTCGAACACACGAGAGTCTGCACAACTTCGATCTACGTCCAACCGTCTTACCACTTCGGCCATCGCTCTCTTATCAATAATACAGTTAAATTTAAGTATATATAAAATATTTGCGCTATCTCACAGAACTTGTATTACTAATAGAATGTAGAACTGTACTTCAGTTTTTCAAAATTCATAAAATAATTACACGTATAAGTTATAGTTCGTTAAGGTAACAGACAGACGGACTAATACGCTATACACGTATATACAACTGGGTTTGTACAGGTAACGACGTAGTAGTAAGGGAAATAATCGTTCAATTTACTCCGCAGAGAGAGATAGCCGAGTTATCTCGCTTTATTATATATACAATTGCTTTAATCATAGAAATTGATTATTATTCATGTATTTACTAATCAGTCCTGATTAAATAATCAGACGTTCTACGAGCGTATATACAAATTAATATTAAGAGATTCTTGTCTTAGATCCAAAATGTTTCCTGCCTGGTCGGTGAGTTTGAAATTTATTCTTGTCAGAAATGGATTATGAACTCGCAGGTACACGGGATTAATTGGCTCAGATACAATTAACCACCCGGGCGGATCTTTAGGACTAAATGTATATAGTATATACCCCTGTTGGGCCTGGTTAGACTTTGAAAGATCTACTTGATAACTGTCATCAATTACGTCACATACCAGATTGACCGCGATCGTAGATGTTATATTAACAATACCAGGTGAGATATGGCGACCTCCACCATGTGGATCATTATTATATTTAAGAATAGTTGGTGTAGGTATTAATTTTTTCCATGAATCAAGTATTTTTGGAAAATATTCATCAATATTAATAAAATTAGGAATATTTACTTCAGATATAAGATTATTCACTATTGTTTTTTTAGCATTATCTCTGATAATAACTACAGATTTAAGATGATAATATATATTTCTAGTCAAAATGTGCTTAAGATAGTTAAAATTATTCAATATTGAATTTAAGTGTCGAATTCCTTCAAGGATATTTTCTTTTATGTCGTTGCTGTAATACTGTATTATATCAGCAATATTATTTTTAACAACATTGAGAGAATGATTAAATTCTTCGTTCATTGCTTTATTCACAGCGGTGATAGGTATTTTACTAAAAAGCCATTCTGGAGGCCCTTTTGTGTAAATTTCTTTTAGATTAGGAATATTTTCGGCATTATCAACAAAAACTTCATTGACGGTCCATGGGAACATTTTCTTGTAATTGGGAATCTCCTTAAATTTTCGTTTTCCTGTTTTAAACTCCTCGATTTTTGGTTCTGAAACTCCATTATAAACCGGTGCGACTTCAGGCCAGCCTAACACGGATCTGATCGAACTTTGATAAATATCTACGGAGTAATCAGGGGAATTTATTTCAATAACCGCAGATAGTGTCGGTTCATAAACAGTAATCGCTATTTTAGATTCTTTCCCTGTAATAGATTTAATTCTGCGTTGGAACTCATCATTAATCTGCTTTATTTGATAACTGCCCGTTGGAATAGCAACTACTTGCCAATCAGGAGTTCCATCAGGCTTATTCTTATTAGCGAATACTAATGAATTATTTGGCTGTAGTCCACCAAATGATTTTGATCTAATATTGGCCAGCTATAATAAACCCGTAACTGTGCTAATGCTATTTCTTTTGCAGGAATTGATGTTGGAAAATTGACACTAAACTCAGGATTGGTCGAACTTAACGATATCATAGTAGTTTTTGACGGAGTTGTATTAGTGACGATCTGCTGAAGTAACTCCCTGTCTGTCATTATTATTATTGTTGTTATTTACTTCATTAAAATCATTAGCGATCACCTTAAAAGCGTCATCATAGGTTTTCATCATCATAGCAAATTCAGTATCGGATATTTCACCATCACTAACACACGAAGAAATGTACAAAGATAGTTTAGAACATGCCTCTGCCACTGTATGTAATTTAATCATATAATCGTGCAATTTAGCATTTGTACAGGTATCTATCTTTTTGGCTATAATACCTAGAACACCAGCAATAGTCGTTGATGCTGAAACAATGATGGTTATAACAGTAGGTGCTGTCATCGTCAATGTTGATAATAATAATCCTGTTCCAGCAATAACAGCAGAAACCGAGTAAACAACTACATCAATAGCAACTATACGTCTTTTGTATTTTTTTATTTTCGTGTTATAATAGTCGATAAAATTATTTAGTTTAGTCAGACGCTCACATACCTGATTGCATCTGTAACGTTGAACGTCGATGCGAGACTGAGGTTGATCCATTATACTAACAACGTCATTTAATTAAGTTTCAGTTACGAATTCCAGAAACCACCAGTAACGTCTCGGAGGTATTTCCGTTGATATCAGCGTAAAGATTTCTTTGATATTCTTGGTTAGCATCACCAATAGAGGATTATGATATACATTTGGTGATAATGAAGTTGCCGCAGTAATTTCCGAACCGTACATAGATAACCTGTATAACCCAGTTACTTCTGCGGTATGTTCGAGTGTATTATTTTGTGGTGTCCATGTTGATGATCCTGATGCTACTGTATATACGATATTTTTAATTTGTCCGTGTGGAATTTTAATCAGATTAGTTTTTTTGAACAATATTAGGTATTCCACTGACAATATCATTGAGTTTCGTGTTAACGTCGGAGAGTTTTATGTCAACGGTTGGTTGATCACCAAAAAATTCTTTAATGGTTTTGTTTACATTTCTACGAAAATTTAAAAAAGTTTGTACGTGATTAATATAATCAGTTCTAAATGCAGAAATTCCATCATTAATTGTCGTTAACGAAGTCGTTATTGGAATTTCCTTATCATCGACGTATTTTTTTGTTGCAGCATCAAAATCATATTCTGGTGTTCTAAGATTGTTAATACCATTATTATTCATATTAAGAAATGCGCGCATTATACCGCCGTTGGCCAATATGTATTTAGATTCTTGATCGTCGACATATTTCTTTGTTGCGGCGTCTGTATCTGCGGTTGGGTTTCCAAGGTATGTAATTTTATTTTGATTCATAATAATGTCACCCCTGAATGAATCACCATCTTTCTTAATATAATCGTTGACTGACGTACCGGAATCTTGTATTTTACCCTGATCAGTAAAAGTAACTATATTATTAACAACCGCGGTGGGAATTCGTACAAGTACATCTGGCAGTTGTATATTACTAGTTTTTAATCGTCCTTGTTTATCCTGAAAAACAACTACTTCGTTTTGATCCACACTGGTTATGTTTAATAAATCGTCAATCTCATTTCTGAGCTGATCGAGAGTTGCGTATTTAGATAAATCAGCTTGCTGATGACCTTTACCACGAGAAGATCTTCCATAAATATCTATCATTATATTACTAATGTCTGTTTAAATGTGACGTCGTAGTATATTCATGTACAACTTTGTGGGGTGGTTTTGTTGATTTTGATATAGCATCAAGTACGTTAAGTACTTCTCGACCACATATTGGTGGATCAGTTAATGTTTGTGTTGGTATCGTTGAATACCATATTGGAGTATTTTGATAGCCGCTAATATACTTTAAGAATTCTTTTGGTGGAGCTAGTCCATATGAATCAAAATAAATAATTCCACGTGGATCAATTGCATAAGCGACCCAATGCGTGCCTGGACCAGAATTTTTATCGAGATTAATAATACCGGTTTCAATGTTATTTGGTTGTTTTGGTAATTGATCGCGCATGAAAACACCTCTGAAGTTTTTTATTTTTAGTTTTTTAGCAGCATTGAGTAAATCAAAATTGGACATAGGAGATATCAGTAAACTGTCCCTGGTAATCTTAGGCCTTTTCCGTACCATGAATGTGGAGTCCCTGGTAATCTTAGACCCCTTCCCCTTTTTTTGATTCCCTTTCCTGTTGCTTTCTTTAATGCCATTCCAGCAGCGGTTCCAACAACACCTAATGCAGCTGCTTTTGCAACAGCTGGGGCTGCAGCGGCTATTAATGCTGGTATTGCTGCAAGAAGTGGAAATATACCACCCGTCTTAATGATATCTTTAATGGCACCCGCAGAAAGATTAAGTTTTATACCTTTATTTGATTTTTTGGCTTCATCGAAATGCCCGAGCTGACGTTCTGTAAGAGATAATTTATTGGAACCGCTCATCTGCTCCTTCTTTAACAATATTTTTAATCCACAGTTATTTTTTGATGCTGATTGTATCCTTTTAATCTGACCAGGAGTCAGGCTAACACTAACGTGATTATACGACATTGTAATATTCATAAACGATCTAATTACATGTTTTCCACTGGAGCATCAACTACTCGCATTCGTCCACCAGCACCTTCAAGTAACATCGATTTATCGCTGAGTATAACAGCAATTGCTCTGTAATTAGGAATAGCTCCAATATCTCTATTAACATGAGCTCGAAAATGTATATCAACTACTGACTGTCTGGTTAAATCTAAATGTTCTAACGAAAAGTAATAAATCGGATATAAAGTTGTAAAATCTAACTGTGATATTTGTAAACCAGTATCATTATTTTGATCACGTCCCATGAACGTCATTAATCGATGATATGCACGTGCTACATGATTTTGATCGAAACTCAACAATATATTCTCGGATGGTTCTTGATGTCCATTTATCCTTAAAGAAATCTCGGAAACACCAAGTTTGTCAAATATCATTATACTTTCATCTTGATCGTTTACTCGTGCAGCATTTTGAAGCACAATAAATATATGTCGCGGTGCAGAAACACCTTGCTGAGAAGCTATTTGCCATGTAAATAAACCATTAATATTACTCTGGATAGCATCTGTGGTCATCGTTAACCATGACAACGCTGATTTACCACCTTGATTCATAAAAGAGAGTAGACGATCTTCTTCAGATATTGATGGAGCCATCACCGGCATCCACAATGAAAGCTTCGTAAGAATTACTCTACCAGCATCAACTACACCAGGTCGCCAGATTGCATCATTATCGGTTGCTTTTCGTACAAGTACAACTGTATGCTTAGCTCCAAAGATGACTTTCCTGACATTTCTACAGAATCCAAATATATGTGAAAGTGGAATTGCACATGAAAATGCTCTCCTATCACCTTTTAACATTGATTTACGTACTGCAAATCCTAAATTAAAATTTGTATTCATCGATAATACTGCAGGTGCATCTGCAGCTCCTCCTGCAGCTCTCACATCACCTACATTAACGTTTCTACTTTCTGGAAAATCAGTTGTATCCTTTGCAAACATCATTGACGGGCCAGCCGATCTTGAACAATCATCGCTGTATCTAGCAAGACCCAATATCGTTGTGGCGACGTCGACGTCTTTCTGAATTGATTCAATATTTTTTCCGTCAATCATGTACGTAGCGCTGTCAAATAACGCCATAATACCATTATTAACAAAACCAACCCTAACTTCAGCTCCATATACTACTGGTGCTGCAGGAGCAGCGTTATTTAAAATTTCACCTTCAACCTCAATAAAAGCCTCAGCGGGTAGAAAATACCTACTTGTATCCTGAACTTGTAGTTCAATTCGTCCACGCTGATCTGGAATTCGAGCATCATAAGAATAATATTGATAATCACGCACAGACTCATCTTTAAGTACTGGTGCGTCCATGTCAAATGCGGGATCAGATATACGCTTAAACATCTTTATTATAATTATTATCGTCTAAAACGAAGACCACTTCGGGAAGTGAGACCACTTCCTGCTATCAGACTAGCGGTTATATTTTTTTCTTTTTCTGACATTGGTACATCAGCCAACTCTGATAGTTTTTGATTAGCAACTTGATTTATTATTTTACTGACATTTGCAGGCATTACTTCGGTACTAGGTAATTTTACTGGTTGAGGTTTTCGTCGTATTAATCGTGTTAGTCTATCTTTGATCGCTGAAAATGCTTTACCAGCGAGATTACCCATAGCACCAATACCTTTTTCACGAACAACATCAATAGCTTTCATTCCTAGTTGCTTTGCGATCGGTATTGCTTTTGGGGCTATCCTTTTAAATAGACCCTGAACAACATCACCTAGTCCATCTCCGTAGATTGTTTTGTACACTGGTAATCGTGAGTTTATTACCCTGACCATGGTTGGTCCACGTTGAGTACTATGTACGATCATTTTATTATAGTAATTGTATTTAATTACGTACTTAGTCACTGTAGTAGTCATCGGCAATTTCATTAATAAGAGACTGATAAACATCAACGTCCATGATACCGCCAGTAAATAACCGTCTACAAATATCAGCCGCCTCATTAATTATTTCTGGAGAATTATTACCAGCTCGTTTTCCTCCGATGAGGATTTCCAGTCGTTCAACATCAGAGATAACGTTATTAGGACATAGAGTAAAATCACCTCCGGTAGAGAGACCTTCTCCTTCCTTCTCAAAGTAATATTTCTCTCCTTCCTTTAAATTTTTTAATCTTTCTTCTATTACATGTAAAGGTTCATGAACATCAAAATGTACATTAAGATGATTTGAAAATAATCCTCTTTTTATTAAATTATCTTTAATTTGTAATATCTTTTTATTCATTAGATTTATACCATAAATATCCCCCTTCGCTCTAAAACCCTCTCTTACTATTTTCTTACCGATAATTCATCAAGCGCTTCTTTAATCATTTCTGATTGTTGTTGTTCTTCCAGAATTTTCTGTGAGGCTGGCGACCATACTGATTCTTTTGCTTTTTCCTTTGGTGTTCGTTGTAATGGCGGTGGTAATGATAATGATGGTTGTTGTGATGGTGGTGGTGATTGTGATGATTCCAATGTTTCAGGGGGAGGGGGGGGGCTTGTGTTCTTTTTGTATATTTTCGTTTTGGTCTTTCTGCTGCTTCTTTCTCTTTTGCTATTCTTCTTTCTTCTTTTTCTCGTTCTTTCTGTTCTCTTGCTTCTTCTCTTTCTCGTTCTTTCTGTTTTCTTGCTTCTTCTCTTTCTCGTTCTTTCTGTTCTCTTGCTTCTTCTCTTTCTTGTTCTTTCTGTTTTCTTGCTTCTTCTCTTTCTCGTTCTTTCTGTTCTCTTGCTGCTTCTCTTTCTCGTCTTGCTGTTTCTTTTGTTAAATTAACGTAATAATTAAAATCCCTATTATAATCTCTGCATACTATATCATCTAATTTAATCTGCTCAACGTCAGCACGTATGCGGTATATTACTCTTTGCCATTGTTCACGGGATTTAATGATATTTTGATGATCAGGCTTTAAGAATTTATCCCTCTGACCAAAACTCGTAGCAGCAAAATTAGCTAAAATGTTAAAGTTTTTAATACTATTAATTGTATCAGTGAAGTCCTTATTAAATTTATCAAGTAGCTCAACATTGCTCATTGAGAGAATTTTTTGTTTTTGCGCCGTTGATATTGGTTGAGCAGCAGCTATATCAGCTGGAAGTCCACGTAAAAGTCTTTTTGTCTGTTTTGTTCTCTCCGCTATTTTTTCAGTTGCCTCAGCGGTTTTCTCTAAAACAGGAAGAAGAGGTTTAGTTGTCTCTGTAATTGGTTTAAATAATTGTTTTGTATCCTCTTCAAATTCAACATGAGATTCTTGTCGTTCTTGTAATTGTTGCTTGACAGCATCACGAACAGGTAAATATTTTCTAATTGCTTCTAGTCGCTCTCTTGCTAATCTAGCTGAATGAGGTTCTCCGATGACAACCATATTAATAATATTTATAATAATTGTTTAAATTACAGCAGCAGGCAGGGTGAACGACAAAAATTGAGCGACCCGGCGAGTAAACTAAACGCACTATAACATAAAAACAAAAAAGTCAAAAATAAAATAACAAAAATGAGCTAACCCAAACGATTTATTATTCGTTTTTCAAACTATACGGTAATAATAAAAGTTAGGAGGTTCGGTTTAGCGTTATTGACCTTATTTTTCAGCCTCTGTAGGAACCTTTATTTTTGTAAAATAAGGTCTCGTACAAAGTGGTCTGTTCACCCTGCCTGCTGCTAATTGTAACAATGCAGCATTAACAGAACACTTTTAATATGTACCGATTGCAACATTATATACCGCGATAATACAGCGTTATAGGCTACAGGCTCCGATTGAGTGGCAAATGCCTGAGAACAAAGGTGAAGCGAGATCTCGTGGATACTGAAGCACTAAACAAGGCATCATACCCAGGTATTACTTAGTGGCACTATGCGTGTTAGACTAATCCATGAGAGTGCCCGTAAAACCTGGGTTCGTGAAATAGGACAATGCTCATTTTTTCTAGTGATCGACACAGTGTGATCAATTGTCATACTGACCTGTTACGATGAGAGGTATATGGCAAATTCCAGTCGTGACAGAACAGGACCATTTTAGTCCAGGGGTCCGAAATATACAAGTACATTCTGATATGCGAAAAGAGAACAATCCTCCAACGTTAAGATAGAAACTACAAAAACGCTTGTATGAGGATTGCAAGGCCTCACTATCTAGAGAGCATGAGTGAAAATAGTAAATTAAGTATTCACGGAATTTGGCGTCAATCCTTGTATCAAAAGGAAATGGCTGTAACTGACAACTAGCTGTGCATATAACCGGTAGCGTTTAGCTAAAATGTTTTAGCCTGGGAGGGCTGGATTTGCGAGGTTGTAGTAGCTCTCCTAGGTTATTTGAAGAAAAAAAAAATCAATAGGTTTTTAATAAAAAAATTATTGGGATACAAATCTGCTACCTCCTATATCCAGATCTACTAAAAGACTTAAATTTGTCTTTTCTGTCTATATCATTTAGACAAAGGGCAACAACTCTTGCCTCTGACCTTTTCTTGCCTCCACTATATGTTTATAGTTTTGAAGCTGAATGAAATTCCAGCTCGCATAGCGGGATGGATGGGAAGGCCTTTAAGTGATGTGATAGGATAAGTAATCTCAGAGAAACATAATTCAACAGATGTAGGTGGGCCCTCCTTTGAATATATTTCCAAATCACAATAACATTAGGAAAATAGGTAAAAGTAGGAGGGATTGCTGAGCATCCTACATGTACATCGGATATCCTTGAAGAAAAGAAAGAGTGGCTTCCCTATGTGAAGGATAACCCGCTCTCCTACTTAAAGCATCACACCCTATGGTCACGTGATCCGTGGCTGCTCAATAAAGTTATTAAGATTACACTGGTCTACAATTTTTTAGAAGTCGTCTGCTTTGGAGATAAAATGTGCTATTTATTATGGATTTTGATGACTGAATTCAAATATGAACATTAAAACAACTGATTGGCTACTGTTTCAAGATATTTAAGATTTTACATTTTACTTCTATGTAGATTGTGTAGATAGTAGAATTTTAATCATAAATTGTTGTAAACCTAGGTCTTGTCATGTGTTTTTGGTTGCTTTACATGACAATATATCACCTGTCCTGTTTATGTAACACTTTAAAAAACAGCAAAATAGTTATATAAATAAAATTTATTATGAAACAAAAGGCAAAACACTATTATGTATATATAAGTACATATTTTAATCCTTATTCAGTGTCTACTCAGCGCTTCTTGGCTTGTCTCTTTTATTCATTAAATGGAGAATCTCTTGTCACTGTCCATCAATAGTCTGCAAGCATTTATGGGCTCCACTGTGCTCTGATAGCGTTTCTCCATGGTTGCAATGTCCTGGTGAAATAGTTCGCCATGCTCGTGGCTCACTGGTCCGCAGTTCGGTGGAAAAAAATCCAGATGAGTGTGCAAAAAATGTACGCCTTGAAGAGGGTTTCCACCAGCTCCCTGTAGTTGTCTGCCTTGTTGTTTCCAAGGACATTTTGTTGCCACTAGCTGCAAGGCTTTCCAGACCGACTTTTCCTTGCCACGTAGTGCACTGTCAAATGCATCATCTCGAAGAAAAAGTTCACGAATCTGAGGACCAACAAAGACACCTTCCTTTATCTTAGCTACACTTAACCTTGGAAATTTTCTACGGAGGTCCTTGAAAGCTGCTTGTGTTGTGTCCATAGCCTTGACACACTTTTCATCAGATCCAGCTTGATGTGCAAGGGTGGTAACAAAATCTTCCTTGATTCACCAAGTGATGGATGCTCAACACTTTTCCTCCAGGCTCCAATGACTGTCGGAGTGGCCAATATCTCTTGATGTAGTGGGAATCTGTCGCACGACTGTCAAGTTCGCAGAGAAACAGCAATAATTTGTGCATCCGGTCCGCAGACCAAGAAAGAGAGCAAGAATCTTCAAATCACCACAAAGCTGCCACTGATGTTGGTCATAGTTTATGCACCTCAAAAGTTATTTCATGTTTTCATAGGTTTCCTTCATATGGACTGCATGACCAACTGGAATTGATGGCAAAACATTGCCATTCTGCAGCAAAACAGATTTAAGACTCGTCTTCGATGAATCAATGAACAGTCTCCACTCATCTGGATCATGAACTATGTTGAGGGCTGCCATCACACCATCGATGTTGTTGCAGGCTACATGATCACTTCCATGAAGAAGATTGGGACAATAGCCTTTTGACGGTCACGGAATATGGAAGCCCTAACATCACCTGCCAGGAGATTCCACTGCTGTAGTTTGGAGCCCAACAGCTCTGCCTTACTCTTGGATAGTTCCAAATCCCCGACAAGGTCATTTAGTTCACCTTGTGATATGAGGTGTGGTTCAGAGGAGGAGGATGGGAGAAAATATGGGTCATGTGACATTGATGGTTCAGGACTAAAAGTTTCATCCTCTTCCTCTTCCTCGTCTGACTTAAGTGAGAATGATTCTGGTGCATCAGGAACCGGCAGTCCTTCTCCGTGGGGTACTGGGCGTATAGCTGATGGAATGTTTGGATAATGCACAGTCCACATTTTCTTCTTTGACATACCTTTCCCAGCTGGAGGCACCATGCATAAAGTAACAATTGCTGATACAATCTGTTGGCTCTCTCCAAATCATTGGCGCTGAGAAAGGCATAGATTTTCGTTTCGTGTTCAACCACTGGTGACTATTTTGTTGCACAAGTGTTGCAGCATTTGTGTGGGGCCCAACTCTTGTCATGATCTCCAATTTTGTATCCAAAATAAAGGTGACATGCTTTCTTAACCATAGTGGTTATGCTGCGCTTTTGCGATGAAAAAGTCACTTCACTATAAATATAGCGGCAGTTATCTGCATTGTTCACACAAGTACGAGGCATCTGTGCTCACTTTGGCTAAACAGAAATGTGTCCCTCTGCAAAATCAAACAATGACTAATAAGAGAGCACGACACT
This sequence comes from Megalonaias nervosa, assembly GCA_016617855.1. Taxonomy (NCBI): domain Eukaryota; kingdom Metazoa; phylum Mollusca; class Bivalvia; order Unionida; family Unionidae; genus Megalonaias; species Megalonaias nervosa. Next base: position 76,999 of record JAECUM010008009.1, on the reverse strand, counting down.
GTATGTTTTCTAGAGCTGTTATAGGGCAATTTGTTCAGCAGAGTGATGTAAGCTTAGTTACGATTGCATCATTCACGACTTCTAGGAATAACATGATGCAATTCATTTTATGTATGACGCAATACCAGCTTCAGATTGTATCATTCATTGGTTTGCCTAAAAAGCAAGTACTGTCCAAACTCAGTCATAGATTTATTCATAGATCCAGTCAAAGATGTATTTTAGTCATTTCTGGTTTAAACTGAGATCCCTTCCCTTTATAACTCACTTATCCTTCGCCATTCCTAAGTCAAGGGTCGTATATAATGATCCAGTATTACATCGTTAAAACTAGAGCCAATCAACAATTTTAAGCATCATTTTCATTCTTAGTGAGCCAGAATTAGTAAAGTTTGACTACATTTATTTCGGAAGCATTTTGGCTGTAAACCAGTGCTATTGAAATCTTCCTCACATCAACATTCACTGATAAATCCAACAAAACAAAGAGACTGTATTGGTTTGATTGGGTTTCGGATTGATCTGGGATGCAGCCACATGACACACCAAATTCAGGTTTAGTCTCTATGAAGCTAACTTCCTGATAAAAACTCAAGAAGGTTGACTCTACATCCCAGCCAACAGCTTCTATGATGTCACACTTGAATGTGTCAAATATCAGTGAGTGGTAGCCTTTGATATTAGTTGATGCCCACTTTTCTTTTGTATTATCAAAGAAATTAGATGTCTGGTCAAGGGAAAAGGACGATACTGTTGACTCAGCATCAGTGCCTGAAAACACACCACTTTTCCTCATAGGCCTTTAGAGTGGAGGCCCAGGTCTTGATTCTTTCTGCCGCAAGGCTGTCCCGACAAGAGCCAGATAGAAAGGAGAAGACGGATCGGGGCAGGGGTGGGGCACTTGCGACCATGGTTGTGTGAGAAGATTTAGTTTGACCATAATTTTCCTCGGTAGGTATATCGCTAGATTGAGAAGATCGTTGATGCAGGACTTGTCCCATCTGAGAGGGGCTATCAAAATCATCTTGCAATTCTGATACATTATTTACGGTATTATTTTCGTTACAAAGTGTGGGGGAGGTGGCAAATTCCTAGAACCCCTCCCAAATGACTGAGTGTATGAGTGACCCAAGTTTCTGGGTCCAGAAATAGTGAGACAAAGGTGGGTTGTGTATAGTTTGACCTTGTTGCAAAGGTTGATAATCGGACGACACAAAACCGCACAAACTCAATGAACTACTGGTGGATAATGGGATAACCATAACCTGATTCTTCCCGAGGAGAATGTCGGCCATGACCAAGGTCTGCTGGGATCTTATCTGATTTGTATGTTGGTCAGAAGATGGCAGCACTAATAAAGCAACATGTTCACCACAGCTAAATTTTATCTAGAACTATTAGTTCAGTATGGTAGGTCGTGGAATGTGTCTTGTATCAGTGTGATGACGATGTTGGTGGCATTTGGGTCTCAGAAAAGATAGCCTTAAAATTCGCCTGTTCACAGATATATCAAGACAACCCATCTATAATCTTCTTCATTTGTGTTGACTAGGGAAACAGCCAGAAAGATGGGGACTTCTTCATCGTTAATGTTGACAAACGCTTTGACTCTATAATCATGTATGGTGGTAGGGGGTGGAGGGCATTCCAAAACTGTCTCTTGTTTATGGTCTGCTTCCATTTCGGGATAAACCACTCCCCGTGACAATGATGACAATGCCATCATTTGTATATAATTCATGGTCAATACACTGCAGATAAGCAATGAATATAGGACAAGCTGGCTCCAATGGACGATTTTGTACAGGTACAAACAGTTGGTTAACCGAGAAAGTGAAAAATTCAAGAAAATAATATTTAGCAAATGCTTATATATGAATAATAATCCAAATAACTAGAATTTAACAGAAATTTGACTTGGATTGATGGGAGATGTCTCGTACAATGTTGTACTTTTGGAAGTGAAGCTTAAGAACTGTTGACACTAGTGGTGGCAAGGGGAGGTAATGGACAAGAGTTATAGACCCCTGTCTATATGATATAGTCAGAAAGAATGAATTTTCTTCTTTACATAGGGCTGGATACATAAGGTAGAAAGCTTATATCCAAATAATCCCTCTACCAATATGCTGTAGGGGAAAACCTAGTTACCTGGTTCAAGGGACAATGGATTAATATGTATCCAGATTTAATAATATGCATGGCTATTTAAACTACTATTATGGAATCAGTTATAATAGCATACATGGGTATTAACACTACTACAGAATGAATTAAAAGTATGCATTAGTATTTATACTACTACTATCGAATGCATGTTATCTTTATCAAAGATCTACAGAAGGAATATCTCTGATTTACAAGTTAACAGTCGTAGTAATAAAATCTCGTACTTGTATATCAGATACATTTTCTCCTTGAGACCTTAACACAGTCTAAAATCATGAAATTCTCAAGCGATGAAGGCTCTATATGACTATTTAATCTATATTATATTAGAATGGTGATGTTTATCAACCACATTGATGTATGGATCCTTTTGGATTCCTGGCATATATACTGTTCAATTAACCACTTAGAGGTCAAGATCCTTTGGATTCTGGGCATGTATACCATTCAGTCAACCACTTTGATGTCTGGATCCTTTTATTCCTGACAAGTATACCATTCAATTATCCACTTAGATGTCTTGATCCTTTGGATTCCTGACCTCTATACCATTCCATCAACCACTTAGATGTCTAAATCCTTTGGATTCCTGGCATGTATACCTTTCAGTCAACCACTTAGATGTCTAGAGTCTTTAAATTCCTGACATTTTACCATTCCGTCAACCACTTAGATGTCTAGATGCTTTGAATTCCTGACATGTATACTCTTCAATCATTTTTCTAAGATTTTTTCCTTTCAAAGATATAGGTATATGATGAATTTTGTTGAATTGTTCCTTCAAATCACTTATCATTAAGGCTCCAATCTTTGAGCATGTTTCTCCAGTTAAAATATTTGTTATGTTATGAATCAGTTTAAGGTAATGCATCAATTGACTGTAGTCCATGTAGTCCATGTACTCATAACTGTAGTCCATATAATGTCATATGAGTCAGTTCAAGGGGATGTTTCCTCTGAATGCAGTTCATATAATCCTAATATCATATTGTTATGAGTCAGTTCAAGGGGATGTTTCCTCTGAGTGTAGTCCATGTAGTCCTAATGTCATATTGTTATGAGTCAGTTCAAGGGGATGTTTCCTCTGACTGTAGTTCATATAATCATAATGTCAAATCCTGTAATGAACCTTCAACTTATTTTATCGTGCTGAATCATGCCTTGAGTACAAAAGAGGTACGATCTGTTTGGATTGGTAAAAGATAAGTCAGTTGGCATGGGACTGATGAACGGAATTATGGATGGAAATCATGTTAAATTGGATATGGGGCTGATGAACGGATTTATGGATGGAAATCATGCTAAAATGGAAATGGGACTGATGGGTAGAAAGCAGCAAACCAACGGAACCCATTTTACAATAACTGTAAGGGTATGAAAAGCATAAAAATTCTAGTTCATGTTTTAAATCGTGTATGTAAATGCATACCTTGATTCCATTATGTAGAGGCTGTCACGTCGCCCTTCGTGGACGGGCGACGGATTCAGAAAGGGTCCCTTTTTTGTCACCAGCTTTTGGTTCACTTGAGGAGATACTATCGTATTCTAAGGGAACAATCTTATTCTAAGGGTGCAATTAATGAGCAAAGGCATCGAATGAAGGTAACATTATTCAATGTCCAAAAATGAAATGAGCCAAGCAAATCAAGCGACTTACAAGAAATGTTTGTGAAATTTTAGCCTGGCTAACATTATGAAATGCATATATTATGATCTAAAGTGTTGTTAGTGTAAGCTGAATCTGTTAGTAGAACACAAGTTTCTTCATAAAGCTTGTTAACATAAGTTATGACTAACAGGAAGCAGCAAGGAATTACATATGTACTGAAAGTACTTTTAAATACAGATGTACAGAGCTGAAGCATGCAAGTGCATGAGAATGCAGTGTGTCAAGCAACTTACTAGCAATAAAGACTAGAATACTCATGTGTATCTTGTTATTTCTTATGTGCAGGGTTAATATGGTTAGTATTGAGTCATGCAAGCTATTGGTGTTCAGTATGTTCTCATTTATTCTTTATTCATTCATAGAGGGGGAGGGGATAACGGAAATAAAAGAACCTAATCTGGGTTCAAGGTTTACTGTAGTTGGTGCACCATAGTCTTTGGTGCTCAGTGTTCCTATGGTTTAGATGCAGATGCAGATGCACCCAAAGCCTATGGTTCTGGTTCACGGTTTTAGGTTTGGGTGTAAGAGTGCACCAAGCATGTCTGGTTCACTGCCTCTGTGATTTATTACCCATCTTGGTGCAATGGTTTGTTTACAAGCAGAAGACAAAGTTCTGTTAAATGAATTTCACACAAAAAGTGTAAATTCTATAAAAGGAATAAAGTATCAATATAATATTTGTGAATTTAGAATAATAAATTATAGGCGCACTGAATATAAATAGAGTTGTTAGATGCAGATGTAGGTTATTCACATTCTATTTAAATTCCAAAAGATATAAGTTCAAAACACGTAATTTTATTAAAGTCACAAAATAACACTCTGCTAGTGCTATTTTATGCAATGGAATTAGTTTGACAACTTTAACTTTTTTTTTTTACCATAGTCACATCTGATTTAATGGTTGGTTGAGCCATTTTGTACTTCGCGCCTTCGACAAAGAGAGTGACAAAGGTCGTGAACGCTGACCGACTGTTATATTATTATTATTATTGACCAATCAGAATTTAGCGCTTGCGATCATCGGGCAAGAAAGAATTACTGACCAATCAAAATCAGCATCAAGTATTCTATGCTGAAAGTGACGTAATCGTATAAACATGAAGACCCAAGAACACGAGACACGCTAAAGATTTAATTCTACAGATTTCCGCCTGAATGATTACAAATAAAATGCAACTACACAAGACATTATACATTTACGATGTTAGTAGACAAGCTGTGTGATCAAAATGTCAAATCAGTTCGAAATACGTTTCTTACAACATCCGTCGCCAACACATCCTTAGCGGTAATACACAAGTTGTGGCACAACATGTGCACCGCATGAATGAACGTTCAAATCACGTTTGCCGAAATAAGTCTACATATCTGTGAATTAAAACTGGGACATTTTAAGCGTAACAATTACGCATAACTGATAGGGTCATTCCTAGTTGCATGTAATAGCTCACTTCATGAACAAGATATATGTTACGATGGTGCAGTGAACGAGAAATACCATGCTGTAAACATGCTAAAGATGACGCTGTTGACTTAACCAGATGTACCAGGATAACAAGGCATACCTTGATTCCCGCAGCCTTGAACCTCATCAGCTCTTGTTCAAGCGGGAGCCACCGTGCACTTCGTGCACAAACAACTACTATTGATACACAATTCAAGTACTGATAGTAAATGTATTTCGTATTCCTACCGAGGACATGACACAATCAGCCGTCTTTAGATAAGCCAACACACCCCGCTATGGCTATAAATGTCTCATCTGAACTAGCCACACGTTAACTAGATTTTCTGTGAAGAGAATTAAGAACTTGATTACACATGAAATACAGACTTTACTCCTTGTCCTACTAGGTTAATTTCCTAATTAGCGATTCATTGCCATACGTTTCGAGACATAGGATAAGCAATCCTCAGCATAAATGATACAAATCATTTAAGACAGACAATTTACATATCAGCACAATATGCGTGAGAAGAAATGCACGAAATCTGACTACATTTCTTTTACATGCAAACAACTAAATCCGAACTTATTCATATAATGAAATATTATATGACATCCTTGCAACTTGAATCATAAAACATGCAGTTGTATAAAATGCTATGTTTTGCCTTTTTGGAAACTCTTTGGAGCAATTCCATCCGGACAAGACCCTATCAGTAACGTCAGGTGTGTGCGTGTGGGGTGCTTGCACCCCCGCAGACAAAGTTAAAGGGTAAGGGTCCCTTAGGTGATGAATGTGTCACAGGGGTAGAGGCGAGGACGGGTGAAAGTACACCCAAGGAGGGGGGGGGGAGAGGAACAAGAATGAAAAAACGCTCACTTTCATACATCTAATATATACATGTGTACAAACACACTATCACACATACAAATGGATGAAGAAATCTTTAGTAATATAATTGTAACTAACACTCGGCCTTGAACCACCATCCACACCCATCGTTACAATCAAGACGGACGATGAAAGTTAGGAAATAAAACAAATAATTAAAACTTTGCACATACGTCAAAAAGGGGTATGCTACACTAAAATCACTGGTACGATTATCTAAAGTCCAACACTCACCAACTTACAAAACGGACTGGGAAAGAGAAACAAGGCTCATTTTGCGTAGAATCACATAAACATAGACACACATACATGTAAACATACACAAAAGACACAACACATACACATACACAGAAGATGATATTAATGACCATAATTCTTTTACTGGAGTGACCTTGAAAGGGAGTTGTGAAAAAGTGAATAGGAAAATAAGCTAGTATGAAAACTATACATCTGTAGCAGCTGTGCTGGTGCTATCAACACAGAAAAATAAAAATGTAAAGAAACATTGAATTGGTGATGTTTCTATGAATATCTACGAGGTGTTAATGGAAACGGGGCGTAGAGGTTGCATACAGATAAGATACAGTTAATTTAAGAGTTATAAAGGCAGCATTAACAGTAGTATTGGTTCTTATAGTATAGTTTGATGAGAAGTTGAGTGCTGATTTTTTGTAGTAGTAGTAGCAACAGCGGCAATAGTGGTAGTATCTGCAGTAGTATTAGCTGTTGTTGTAGCGATTGTGGTGGTGATGGTGGCTTCATTAGTACGAGAAGGAAAAGAAAGAGACAAAGGAGGAGGATTTCAATTCATGCAGTAGTATCTGCCAGACGGACAACTGATTAGATAGATAGATAGATAGATAGATGCAAGTATGCGGGTTACTGAATCCAAATAAAAAACAGAAAGAGGCTTACTCAGATAGCGAAGTTTTATTGTCATACTTTGATTCTTGTTCATTCAGTCATGTTATTTTATTTTTACTGCCTTCATTTGTTTGAACAAGTCACATGACTATAAAATGCATTTGATCCTTGAAATGTCCTTGAACTAATAGTTGCCAACAACACAATCAGCTAGGTACGGTGTTAACTATTCATTGTATAGCTTGTTGCTACTACATGCTTTAGAAATTCTATACATTGATTGCTGGGTTGTAACTTTATTTATAGCGATGGAGCTTTGCCTGGGAAGGTTGAAAATTACATGCTGTCGAAAGTGACATTCCAGATAATTCAGAAAGCTTACATTTTGAGGGATTTAGAGTAAATCTTGTAAGTATCAGTCTTCTTTACCTGATTATAAAACAATACAAATGCACATTCCTATTACCTGTGTTCACAAGGGGGTGGGGGCAGTTACGTACCAGTATCAGTGTAACTACATACAAACCCAGTCATAATACCGTATTCACAGTTATGGAAACTTCTATTTAGTCAATGTATTTTGCAAATATCAGTCTAACTACAAAAATACGCAATCATATTGCCCGTGTTCACAATTATGGAAATTCATAACCAGTCAATGTATATAATGCAATTGGAATATCATTACTTTCAAAAGTATTTATTATCCACCATTGACATAAATACATATCAAAGTTGAATCCAGACTGGAAACAGGTCTGTACGCTTTCAGTCGTTTGGTAGAGCCTTGAGTCGATGACGGTAGTGATTCTAAGAAGCTGTCTGGTGTATGCATTTTTAAAATGACATTAATTTTGTAAGGTTTAATATTTAGGAGACAAGTATTTTGAGACTGATATATCCATGAAGTAATAGTTTGCAACACAATCAGCCAGGTACGGGTGTAATCTATTCGTTACCGAGCTTGTTCATTCATGCGTCAGAAATTCCCTGCAGTGATTGGTGGGTTTGTTTATAGCGTCGCAACTTTGCCTGGGAAGGTAGAAAAATACATGCTGTCGAAAGCGCCGATCCATATAATTCAGGAAGTTTACATTTTGAGGGATTTATAGAAATTCTGTAAGTATCGGTCTTCATTGTCTGGTTACTTAACTGCACAAATACACATTCGTAGTACCCGTGTTCACAGCGTGTGTGAAGCAGTTACCTGCCATATCAATCGAACTACGCACACACACAGCCATATTTGCCCATACAGTTACGGTTATCTTCTGTCTAGTCAACTTTTTTTGTTGCAAATATCAATCAGGGGCACCAAGTGACCTAGAGTTTTCAAGTGCTCTCTGTTCCAGATCACTGCCATCTCACCTCTGTCTGCGTTGGCTCGACTCTCGGGCTCAGCAAATGTCGGTACTTGAAAAAGCTTGCCAGTAGTTTCTCGTGGGTTGGTGGTCCTTCCCGGAGTTTTCTCGGGTTCTTTGTCCACCAGTAATACTGGCTGCCATATATAGCATATCTTGTGCAGAAAAATTGCGTTAAACCTCATAACAACCACAACATCAGTATCAGTCTAACTACACAAATACGCATTCATATTGCCCGTGTTCACAATTACAGAAATGTATAAAATGCTATTGAAATAACATTAATTTCGAAGGTATTTAGTATTCACTAAGCATGGTTGAGTTCAGGCTTGACAATGATTTTTAAATAACGAATCATTTTGAGAGAGACTTGACTGTAGGACGGTAGTAACTAAGAAACACTCTGGTGTATGCGTTTTGTGAAATGTCATTAATTTTGTAAGACTTAATATTTTGGAAACAAAAAGCAGTAACAGAGTATGGACTGGTAGTTTTGTGTGTTTCTTCTAGTTTGAAATCGCTTTACCAAAATTTGAAACTATAAAGATGCCGATCTAGATACTATAAATTGGTATTACGATAGATTAAAGAAATATATAAACAACAAAAATTATGATCCATGAAATTCATTATGCGGTTGTTTGACTAGCTGTTTTCCTTAAATGATAATGGTTATTGTTTTCAAATATATGAATTAAATTGAAATTCTGATGTACGACACATTTCATTGGTAGCAGTTTGGTACAGTTTATAATGACTACCATGTACGACACATTTAGTTGATAGCAATGTGGTACAGTTTATAATGACTATCGTGTACGTCACATTTCGTTAATAGCAGTGTGGTACAGTTTATAATGACTATCGTGTACGACACATTTCGTTGATAGCAATGTGGTACAGTTTCGTGTACGACTACTATCAATTAAAATCAATTGTAGCTATATGATAGCTAGCTTTCATTATCGATACAAATGGTGTCCCGGATCTGTGGGAAGATTGTGTACGCATGCGTAAAATTATATGTACAGTGTAATCTCTTTGTTGGCTTGCTGTTAATGTATACATTTAGTGTGATTTTGCTCTGATGGACCTCAACCAGTTAGATCCTGAAGTTGGAAAGTTTACACAGCCATTCACAAATGTACAGAATATTAATACTCAACACGGGATAGAAGATGTCAGAGGAACTCTAAGATAAACGGAACTAAAATATTAGTATCCAACACAGGATATGAAATGTTAAAGGAACTCACACTGAGATAATTGAACTCGACTACACTTAATCTTTAATAGTCAAGGGTAAGCTTTACTCCTGTAGAAATTTTGAAATGACTTGGAGAAAATTATATATATATATATATATATATGTATATATATATTCACACATGGAGATTGAAATGACCCACACATGCGTAAATTTGTTGAGCATCAAATTGGACTGTGTCAGAGAAACAAGACATCAATATTGCCATGTTGAAATGACCCATACAAAATTAAGAGTGTAAGGAACAGGATTATTTATTATTATGATTTATTCTTATGTTTAAGGGTAATATTTACTACAATGATTTACTTTTATGTTTAAAGGGATTATTTATTGGTATGATTTACTTCAGTTTTCGCTTTGATTGATTGACAAATCGCACCGAGGACGGCAGACAATATATGCAGGTCCATACCATGAAACTGGCCTTTGACAAAATGAACTAGAACAAGTGTATAATATTCTAGTTTAATATTCTAGTGAATGTCTCAATGTTATTTTTCTTCTCACTAGCTTACTCGGAACTGAAATAAAATTATTAATGGTGGTTGAATACTCTTTCCCACTTTGTTTTCAAAGCAATCATACATGACGTTTCTATTTGCACATGAATAAACTGGAATTGGTTTTATAGTGCTTAATAGTGCATATATATTTGATGCCTGACATTGTTCTTTTGCACACAAGCTGATATCTTAACAAGTATTTCTAAATTAATAGTATTTATATATGTGCAATTTGGTTAGAAGTTTGTTTTTTATCTTTTGCAGCCCAGTCCTAACATTGACACTGTGTTAGGTTGACAATTCACTTCACTTAGATCCACAGTCAACTAAAACGACACGATGGCCACATCAGTATCACAATATGCAGCCTGCAGGTTGGTCGAAGATAGGACTCTGAAATTAGAAACGGAAGGTATGTGATAGATAAATTGAAAATAACAACGTAGACACAGATAAGACGATCCACACTAATCGCTGGGCACGGAAAAGTAGCACTTAGAAGTAGCCTTTTTATTTGACCAGTATAATGTCAATTATGTCTGTTAATCCGCGTCAAGAATGTAATTTATTCCTTTTGATCCGGAACAACTCTATCATTTTTATCATCAGGTTGATTTTACTTACTTCTGTGTTACCAAACTTGCTATCAGGGATGATGTTGCTTATTTCAGTGTTATCACTGAATGTAATATGTAAATCATTCATGTTTTCTAAAACATTGCATCACGTTTTTTGTTTGAAACTAAGAAATATATAGTTTTATGCTCTAGAATGTTTTTCGCAACACATCATTTTTGACCACACTCTTATCCAATAGTAGTGAATGGGGCCACTTTAGCGTTAATGGGAATTAGCATTACAAGACCCCCTGGGCCACTATAGCGTCAAAATTGACCCTGGGCCACTATAGCGTCAAGGGGAAGTTGGGTTTTGTATAGGGATAATAGGAATGGAACAGGTAGGGTGACGTCACGGTACTGGCAACAATGTTGCAAGTGGCTGACCTGAATACGCGCTACCTATATAGAGACAAATACAGTAGAGAATTAGACTTATATATAACAAACATAGACTGATGAACATCAGTCTATCACAAATAAATATAAAATCGACTAAAACGTTTTTAGACAAGAGAGAATAGATATCTTTTTAGGGCAATGGAGTGGTTCTGAAAAGGGCCATTTGGTTCTTCTATTTTCTCCAGTTCTTCCACCATCTCCTCACTTTCTCTATGATTCCCTTCTTCTTGTTCTTTTCATTGTCTGGTATCCACTCAGGGTGTCCCATCGATCTAAACTTTTCCTGTACCTTCATCCAGTTTTCATTCAGTCTGTCAGTCCTCTTTTTTCTTTCTGTTTTCTTTGTCCTTTCACTCCTGAGCCCATGTATCTTATATCTTCTTCACCTCCTCTTCCAGCACCTTTATCATCATTTCTTGTGCTTTCTTTAACTGGTCTAATCCCAACTTCACAAAAGATCACTCTGAGAAATTTACTATTACTTGTAAAACCACCTCACTTTGATCACATCATCAAGGGCCTCCTTCATTGTTCCCACTCTAACATACTTAGGCTTAATAAAGCCTCTTAATTTCTCCACTTCCTCCTCTATCATATCTTTCACCAGATCTCTCGCTATTTTCAGACTGGTCACTTGACTTGTCACAAAGTCTAGGCTCCCTTGATACTCCCATTCATCTGCAAGGCTTTCCACCACATAGGCTGCATCCATCATCCAATACCAACTGTATTTTAATTCGTTGAACAAATACATCTTTCAATGTGTTGACTAGTCAACGCTGGGGTAGCCAGACTACCAACCAATAAAGAATTATAGTCGCTTGTGCAAACTTTGTGCTTTCACGACTCGTTAAGTCTTGAAAACGTCAAGATTCTTAATTAGTCGGGGTTGTATGAATGATGCCAGTACAACCCCGCTTTAATGTGCGAACGTCGCACTACTTAATTAATTGCTGCATACAGGAAAAGGGGAAAGGGACCCGGGAATGGGAGATGCACTGCCACGCCCATGGAACGCCAGCTCGTACTTAATTGTTCAAATTCAGTCCAGTTATAGTAATGGACAAAACCTAAAACCAATAGCGTGTTAGCCACCTGTGCAATTATCCAAATCAAAATAGTTAAACAATTTTCTTTACTTATTTCATAATTAGTTGGAATTTTGTGTACAAAGTGTACTTTGTTTTACTAAAAAGGTACCAATCAGCTAACTTTAAGTAACTCGCATAGTTTGGAATCACGCATGATTATATATAAGATATTAATTTTGATAGCGGTATACGAAAGGATCAAATCAGTTTCAAAATAGAGCGATTATCAAAAGAGGTTTTCAAAAAGCCAAAATGAAAACCTCGTACCTTCAGGCAATTTTGGCAGTAGTAATTCTTTTCTTTCTTTTCTTCGACTGCTCATTTCGAGTCAAGGCATCGTTCAGGAGATTGGCAAACTGCTCCGGTACATGACGGCTTTCCATATCTGTTTTTCTGGTGGCTGCACTGGTCTTATGCCTCCCTTTATTTTGTAATAGACCGCCTAGTGACTAATGCCTTCCCATAAAAGTCCTTATGGTTGCTACATAATTCTTCAGGACAGCCAGTGTAGTTGTTATCCACAGGTCGACTGCCTCACGGCTTCTGGAAGTCTTTCACACATATTGTCTACCTCCGCTTTTTAGTGGCTGCCTCGTCGTGTTACAAGTTTCTTCCGTCATTTCGTATATCGAGGCTGTTCTGTGAATTCTTCATATCAGCAGCATGTGTTTAGCGAAGGGTCGTTCGACTCTAGCGGCATGCTACAGCTTGATGGCCACGTTATTTTCTTTGTTCTGTGGTCCTATGTGTAGTACGTTTTCCCGCCTTTTCCCGTCTACGCCCTTTCACTGCGCTCCTGGTACGCCGATCTTGCCTGCTCGGTGTCGACTGCCTCTGAATGATCGATTGATCTGGGTAACCAGATTGGATTGGATTGGAATTTGGATTATAATGGCGTGCGCACATATTGTTCATATGTCACTGTTTAATGCCTACAGGGCAGGCTGTTAAATATTCCTGGAAGAGGGAATCAGAGCCACCTCCCCAAGGCTTTAATGCACTCAAGGAGTGCTGTTACATAAGCGTCAGGCAGCGAAACGGTATGTTCCATTCTGCCTGAATGTTGGCTTCTCACGAGTGGGAATAGACCCATCACGCACTCATGTGTCAGTTGCTATTTACCAATCTGTGTTAATGAGTGGGATTTGAGGTACACACTCATATTTGGCTAGATATATTTATGCGTGCATTGCACGCTGTTAAATTGAATGTCCGGTTGAGGTAAAGGAGGATGCAGGCTGGTAGGTATGGAAAGTGATTGTTGTCTCCTAGTAGACAGACTGACGTCTGCAGTGATTTATATACTTGAAGCACGGAGGTGAAGGAAAACATCCCTTACAATAACTTCACATATAATCAACTATCAACATAGAGGAGAGAGAGAGAGAGAGAGAGAGAGAGTGAGTGAGAGTAAACCATTATATACTATCCACACCAATATATGCTATCCACACAGACGGGAAGGAAAATAACCCATTATATACTATCCACACTAATATCTGCTATCCACACAGACGAGAGAGAAAAAACCCAATATCTACTATCCACACAGAAGGGAATGGAAAAACCCCATTATATACTATCCACATACGTACGCGAACGCATACAAACACAAATACACAAACACACACACACAAACAAAAACACACAAACAAACGTACGCTAACGCATACAAACACACACACACCCCAACACATACACACATATCAATAAAGGAGTTAGTGCTGATAGTCACACTACTCGACTATGATCGTTTTGACATGCATAGCAACCTTTCTTGCTCAATTCCGTAATTTGTTCTGCCAGATGCTTAGCAAAACAGGAGACTAAATGTTGTTCTTGTTCTGGCTACCTGGACATGACCACCACGTCCTCTTCGTCTTTGTCTTGGGGTTCTGTGTCCATGTTATCCTCCCATTCCATTTCCATTGATACTCTACCATTCAAAGAGGGATAAGTATCTTCCATAGTTTCCAATAATCTAAAATGACTTCTCTCAAACTGGTGATTTCTGTGGTATTATCGAATTCGGCATACAGGATGACGTTCAGTGTCTCGGTGAGAGCTTCTGCAAACTGAAGTTCCACACGCAGTTGACCAGATTTTATAGGGCGGAAATGTCCATCGTCGCTGCCTTGGTCTGGAGTGAAATCAAAGGCCCACAAAATGTAACCTCCTGCATAATTGTCGTATGAAATGCCGTGGCTGGTGTTGGTCCCTAGCAGTCCCGTGGCTTCGTACAGGACAAGTACAATCTCAAGTAATTCTTCTGGGCAAAGTTAGGTTAGAAGGGTCTGGTACACAAGATTTTGCCATCGCGACTGACTTCGATTTTGGACACTCGGTAGTGCTTAAACTTGAAAGGATTGGCAGTGACATCTCCGTTCAGGTCTGCATTGCTGACAATGCCAATGACTAAACGTTTTGGTAACTGTCCTTAGAACAGATTATCTTCGATCTTTGATCGGAGTCAAGCGACAATGGTGAAAGTTTTCACTTCCATGCGTTGTATCTGATACTTGGCAGTCATTTTGCTCAACGTGTGACTGATGTCGTTTCCCGCTTTAGGTAATACTTCCACGTGGCGCACGTAAAGTCTGGCTTCTTGGACGATGGTTTTGTACTCGTTGGCATGAGTCATCAAATGGAAAGCGGTGCTGCTGAGATTCAGTCTCAGGCGGATATCCACTCCGTTGAGCAAATACTTGTCTTGCAACCACATGTCCAAATGCAAACGATCCATCAGTTCTAAACTACGTCCTTGCAGGATTTTCTTTCGACAGTTGTTAAGGTCCAGATTGTGAGGATCGTCATCTGCTGTCAGGACTGTGTCGTTAAACTTGTCCTCGCCTGCTGTGTCAGGTTTCCATACCACGCAAGCATCCAAATGAGTGTTCTTGGCCTCTTTCCTGTACGTCAAGAGATTTTCCAGGTACACTTGGTAAGGGTAAGTCTCCATGCTACTGCTAACCAACTTGTTATTCAAGTACAAATCCACTTCGCTGAACAAGAAATGCATGAAATTGTTGACGGGAGCTACTCTAGCATCGGCTCCCGGATTGGTGTTGTCTGTTTTGATCACTTTGAGTTTCAAATACAAGTAAATGCTATTCAGATCGATGTAATCTTTGGGCTGTCCTTTGATTTCAAACTCGATGGGAACTGAATCCGTCAAAGAGAAGACGGGATGAAATTCTACCCATGGGGATTCTTGCATCGTCATCATGGTGGGTGGGATGACAAACAGATCAAGTTCCGACTTGGAACAGACACAAGACTCTCGGTGCATCATTTTTCTCTCTGTTTGTGATTTAATAATCAAAAACGTCTAAGACTCGGACGGTTCATCTGTTTTTAGCCTTTCTGCCTCAGGGGGTATGATGACCTCTGGAGGAGTGTCTTCTTCGTCGTCTCTTTCTGCTTTGTCCTCGCTGTGGCTACAGAGAAGCAGGAATGTCTGACTCGGCAGCGTCCACGGCACTTATAGGAGTTTCTCGTCGAGCCAAAATGTCTTTGCCCATTTGAAGCAAGACGTTTTTGCCTGCTCTCAAGAAAGCTTTTTTATGGGTTAGTTTGTCGATGTCATTTTGGAGAAATTCTTTGCCTTGCGTCAAAGAGGCATCTTTCATGGCGTGCAATCCTTTTGTCACCATCGGTTTCAAAACGGGGGCCACCAAACGAAATGCCGATTTCATCATATCCCCTAAACCATGTCTTCGCTGTCGAGCGACTCCTCGGTACACTGGATACATGACTTACGAGTCGTTAGAGAATCGTTTTCGAAAATGGAGTTTCATCGTAACTTTCCCGTTGGTGAATGTAATATTTTGTCCCAGGTCTCCTTTTATAGTAATGATAACAGTGTCAAAATGCGACTTACTGACGGGCAAATAGTGAGGATGTACAAATTCGCGTTGAATGTGGTATGTGTTTCCACCTTCCTCGTCAGCGTTCGCGGAAGAATCCACTTTGAAAGGAATGACTGTCAGTAACGGTACAGAAGTTTGTCCGACCTCGTTGTACTCCACCACATCGAAGTACACAAAAATCAAATTGAGTCCTTGGTTCATTTCTACAGGGTATCGAAAATATTTCGCAAAATCCAAGATGCTGGTAATGGCGGATATTTCGTTTTTAATTCTGATCATTTTGGTGTCTCCACCCAAAATGTCATACAATTCAGGACAAAATGTAATGACCAACACTTTGTCCTCTGAAAATTTCATCAGTAGGCGACGAGCTCTTTTATGGTACTCGATCGCGACACTTCGTTTGGTTTTGTCAAAGGCTTTGCCAAACACTCCATTGAAACTGGTAGCAATCGCGTTCACCAGATAGTCCGCAGGAATGGTCAACTGATAGGTGAACCGTTTAGTTTGGGGTCCTGTATTTTCATAGAGTCACTTACAATGACGCGTTTATCCAAGTTTTGTTGCACTTGCTAGTCATGAATTTTGACCGTAAAACTGTTCTGATTTTCAATGATGTGTTTGATTTGTCTAGGTTTAATTATTTCCACCAAAGCCACTTCCCAATGGGCTTCTTGATCCAATGGGATGACCTGAGGTTATTTGACCGTAAAACAGCACAAGGTGTTGTTGGGAAACACCTCCATGGAACTGTCACTGGGTAACGTTAAGTAAAATTGGTTGTTCATAATTCCAGAGTTCTGCTGTCCGTGGGATCGCTGGAAGTCAGAGGAGTGTCTAAAAGAGGATTGTTGTGGTTGTTGTTGTTGGAGTGGTGACTGTTGGAAGGGTGACTGTCGTTGGGAGCAAGACTCCCGTTGTTCCCACCGTTAGAGTATTTCAGAGACGAATTGGGGAGAAGGTAACTGATGCAACTGCTCAGTAAAATGGTCCATAATTGTTTGTCTCCTTGTTGCAAACTAAATTGGCAATGGCAGCACCGATGGCACAATACACCACACAGATTGGGCAGAAAAAGACGATTTGCGTTTTAGGCACACGTTCTCAACATCACACTCACAAGGGTTGCTTTTGTAGATCTTGCACAGAAGAGCTGGGGGAAGGACTGGTCACTGTGGTAGCTGAGGCTGTGTTGAAGGGTATGATTGTCACTTCTTTTTATAGTCGATAACTTGCGAAGCGTCGATTCAATAATCAAAACTGGGTGGATATCTTTTCCAGCGTACTTTGACTTCTTTGACACGTCGTTTTCCTACTTTACGGGTCCTTCGTTCGAGAATGCTTTCGATGTCGTACACTTAGACTTCCTTTTTGGTAACGAGTTGTAACTCGGGCAAGTAAAACGTTCCTTTTAACACTTCCACGTTCATGGCTTCCAATTTATAGACGGCAGGATGACGGCCACGCACTCGTCCAGTGACACGAAACAATTCGGTGGTCAAGATGGGTATGTAACCTTTGTCGAAAGTGCATTTGGTTTTGCCAATCTGCATTCAACCTCCTGCAGCCAACACTCCATCTTTCTTGGGGACTCTCACCGTCGGAGACGTACCAAACAGGCACTCAAAGACAGCCACTTCGTTGTCGGGAGTCACTTCTTGGGAAGCACACCCGATGCTTCGATGGTAAGATTGGTTGTACGCTTGGACCAAGTGAGGCAAGACGTCATTGTACTTGATAGTGTGTTGATGTGTAAATTATTTCCGCATGCGTTGTTTCGAGGTGCTTTGAAAACGTTCCACGATGCTGGCTTTGTTTTCGGGATTCTCGGTGGTGAAAAAAATGAATGTCTCGTTTCTTTACTTCTTTTTGGAAAGCTTGGTTCAGAAATTCGGTGTCTATGTCGGTTTGCCTTCGTACAGGGTGACGACCACTTTATTTCAACACCAGTTGGTAGGCTCGCACTAACTCACTGCTTGATTTGAAAGTCAATGGCACAATCCAGGCAAATTTGGAAAAGACGTCGATGACACAAAACAAATATTTGTAACCACAATTGCAGGTGGCCAAATGAGAGACATCGGCTAAATCGGCATGCCATTGATGATCGATGCCCTCCACTCGGGTGCGAATTCTGAAAAGTTTAGTCGAAAGGGTTTGAGTAAAGTGCACGTGGCTTGTTCTTGAAGCCATCGTTGCACTTGAGGTAAACGGACACTTTTCAGTCGGGTTTTGGCAGCACGATATAATTTCTGAACTTCTCCGTATCCTGCAGGATGGGATGGATCGTAGTAAATGCTGGCTAACACTCTGGATGGGACGAGGGGGTGGTTTGGAATGGCTTTGCGTGTCCGATATGCCACGGGAGTAGAAGTCGAGGGTAGCTGTGGTGGTGGTGATGGCTTTGATCTTCATTTCTTTTTTTACTTTTGGTTTCCCTTCTTTCTTTTTGACTTTTGTCGAAGGGGGAGTAGACATCATCTTTTTAACCCAAGCTTTGAGTTCTTCTCTTTGGGGTGTGGTGGAAGGGGTCAACAAGGACGCTGAAATCTTACAAGGGATGGGAGCTGCAGACGGTGTTTGAAACACTTCTGTTAGCTCGTCTTCTTCAGGCATGCGTGAGGCTGCGTCTGTCTTGACCGCTGGTGGTGGCGGTGGTGATGGACTGTTCATCAGGGTCTTAAAATCTTTAAGAGTTGGCAGAGGTGTTTCGTCTTTTGCTTTCTGGTGAAAGAGTTGCGGTCGTTGCAACAGTTGACCGTACCGTTGAGATTTTTTCGTTTCTGAGAAATCGCTGCGATCCATCAACGATTGCAATTCGTGTTGTGACTGGGACATCTCGGCCAAATGAGGATTGGGAGGTAAATTCGGGCTCCGTTGTTCTTGCCAATGATGGTATTCCATCCATCGTTTGTAAGGCAATAAAGCCAGTTTTCATCCTTCCATCTGATTTCAGTGGTCACGTCTGAGATCTTTTCACTCCAGAATCCTCCTTTTATCTTCTGGATCCTTTTTATCTTTGACCTATCCTTTGTGAAGCAGCTCCCGTCATGAGTCTTGTAATTAGGGGTCCCAATACTCTTACCACCAAGGGTTTTAACAACAGGTGCACAAATCCTCCGCATGGTAAAAACATCTTTTTCTTTTGATGGAGGGGTATTTTCTTTTGGACCATTTGATAAAGAACGTGTCGATGTTTTGCTAAGCATTCTTTCTGATGTGGAGACAAACGTATCGTGCCTTTCAAGACATTCAGACAACATTCGCACACGGTATCGATGACATCTTTGCAGGGATGGCTTCTGGAGGGTGACATCTTTGTTAGTTCCGGGGAAAACACAAAAATACACTGACGTCGATGATTTGGCAAGCGCCCTTTTATCTTTTTTATTGGACTATCGCTTCGTCAAAAATGTTACGATTTTTTTCCTATATTGTCAAACAATTCTCTCCTGTGGTTGCTCCTCTTTTCCTTGGCTAAAATGACGAGACTGTCCTTTCCTTTTTCCTTTTCCTTTTTGGACAGGAGAACGGCGCTGGTGATGGTGTGCACGTCTTTTAGGGGACATCTTTGTGTGTTCAGGAGCTCAAAAGCACTGATCCCCATCGTTTGCCCAGGTCTTTTTTATACTGGAATGCATCGCCACTGATTGTCTTTACATCGTATCATTTTCATGGCAGGCATCAAGCGTCGTGGAGGAGTTCGCAACGGTCTCAATCGGGACAGTTCTTGCTTGGACAAATGCAGTAAACTCATTAATATGCCCGATCTCTCTGGGGCTTTGGTGTTTTGGGCAGGTACTTTGTAAGCAGCTGTCACAGCAGCTAAGGAAGAGGAGGGTGTCACCGCTGGAGGAGAAGTTCTTGGAGACACGGGTTTCCAATTTTTCATCAAATTAGGAGAGATGCGTGTCAAATCGGGTTTGGCTGGCATCACCAGCATCGGAGAAATGGAAGAAGCTGAGGATACTGGAGACGTGGCTACCGTCACTGTAGGTCGTGGTTTGGGGATGTAAGGTTGTGTCCTTGCTGCAGTACCTCTCTTGTGAGTAGAAGCTGTTTTCTGTGGATTTTTCTTTTCCTGTGGCTGTGACCTGGTCTTGACACCACTGCTCTTTTTCTTCTTCTTCTTCTGGATACCTCTGGACCGGGGAGTGGCTTTTTTGTTGGGGAGGACTTTGGGGGCATTGGTGTCCCATTTTAAGAGGGAGCGAATGATGACACCTCCTTGAGATCCGCTACCTCCAGGTTTCAAAATGATTTGCTTTTTGGTTTGAGTATCGATGTGAGATAATGACCCGTTACGATAAGGCTACTTGATGTGGAATGTGAATGATGCCTTGAAGTAATTGACGTGCTGTCACCGGAAACCATCGTAAGAATTCTTTGAGACTGGCTTCTATGACACGAGCACGTATTTGTGGATTTTTTCGCGACTGATGCAGTGCAAGGCACGAATCAATTTGAGGGGAAGATGAGACCGAAGGGACGTCTGTTGACATTGTGTGAGACAGACTCAAAGTGTGCGAGGTTTTTATAGATTTTTTTTGTTGTTGTTAAGTCGACGGCGACGTGTACACGACAGGCCCTCCGTCTTGGCACCAGTGGTGAAACAGATGGGTACGAAATCGCAAATACTCGGGGGTGGTGGGTTTTAAATCCACGAGTAAATAGGCATGTGGGGTTTGAGTAGCATCGTCGTACGCATGAGTCAGCTAAGGCATTCCTACCTGTTTGGCTAAGACTTGCACTTGCGATTTATCTCTAGGACTTTTAAACAAGACAACGTAATGAGTATTGAGGGTGATGGTGTGATGGGCTTGAAACAAATTTTGGGCGATGTAAATGACACTGGCATTACGATGATGCCCTTTGCGCAGAAACTACATTTCTTCCTCGTCTTCCCCTAACATGTCGTCGAAGATGACTAGATGTGTTTGACTGGGGTCAGACACGATCCCGTTGTCTTCGCCAGGAATGCCTTCCTCAAACAGGACGGAATTTCCTTGATTTTCTCGCAGGAGGCTGTACGCCGATTGCCACACTTTGTAACACCACATGATCCGTTGAGGTGGATGATCGATCAAATGATGTTTATGTTCGATCAAACGTTTGGCAAATTCCGTTTTGCCTGAACCGCTGGGACTGGCGATTAACATGTTAAAGGTATGGCGAAGATACAAGGCCTCCCAACTAGCACGAGCTAAGTTTTCGTCGATGATTTTGAAAGTGGAGGAAGAGGGCGCAGAGACAGCAGAGGTAGCCATAGTAGTGCAGGGAATGTTACTTTTGAAACGAAAACAGACAAGACAAGAGTTTTTTTTTACTTTTTGTCAGGACACGTTTATTGCAAACTTTAAATGTGAACATGAAAGACAAAAATACGCAAAAGCCAAATGGTTAAGTACATCGATAAATTACACATTAGAATGATCAAAGTGGAATATAAACAAGTCACTGTACAACATTTTTGGTTACAAAGGTGTAGTGTCCTAGGGACAGTTTATAATGCTCCTACACACTCTACATTTGGCACAGTCACGCTGGGTTCTCCCGGAATTGCGTTTCGGGGATGTTGATGACTGTCCTGTCCTGAAGGGAGTGGTTTTCCTCGGTGACGGGTTGCTCTTCTGGCACTACAGTTAATACAGGTTTAAAAGTTACTTTTTCACAGAACGTTTGAATTGAGGATCACAACTCTTGGGCATAGTGTGCCACTTCTTTTGTCCAAGCCCTGAAGCCCAAACCTTTCCAGTCATGTACATCTGCCCAGTGAGGGTGTAAGTCACAAGCTACACACACATCGTCGTAAACATCTTCGTTGCCTAAAAGTTGACGGATCTTTTTCTTCCCGTAGATGTCGAGAAGTATCCAGATGAAAGCGCATGGCTTTTAAGAGAAGGAGCCACTCGTGTACATTTAAAGGTGCCACTTTCATGCTTTTTTTGTCGGTACCATACTGTACAGGTAGTACAGAGCCCACAAGGAATCGGGTGATAAATGAAATCCCAGAAAGCAATTCACTAAGACACACACCACACGACGACCCAAATTCATGGGATACAGTTCTTGTAAAAAGCGTTGGTAATCCACCACCTACTGAATACTGTCATTGGTTTTCTTCCACGGCAATCGTTATATCACGAGTGATAAAGGTCGAGGCATGGTAGTCCGCTTTTATACCCTCGTTGGTATAAGGTAATAAGTGTACTTTTTGAACAACATCTGTTTTAATTTAGTACCTTACCAAAATTGTTTAGTCACTAATTCACACCACACGTCTTACAGAAGATTCTTCTTGAACCAAAAAGAATTGTTCTTGTAAAGATTTGTTGTAATCCTCTAACTCGTCCGTTCGAATTCGGTATATTAAGATCACCTTGTAAGTAGAATGATTAGCATCCAGAACTTTAGGAATCTCAGGTTTTTCATCAATGTCTGACCAATGGAACACTTTGAAATGAATCAGTCCTCTTATACAATTCAGGTACCAGTGGTGCCAACATCGGTGACGTAACGGATGCAATTGTTCTTTGCGTTGCACTTGTATTTTGACCAACTCTCGGTAAATGCGTTCTCTCAACTCCAGAGATAGATTCTTAATGTACTCTTCTAAACTGGTAATTCACAGCAATGTCTTTCTTTTGTTTTGTTTGAGGTAATAAGTGTACTTTTTGCACAGAATTGTCGTACTTCAGAAGCGAATCAAAATTTTTTAGAAACTGGTTCACACACCATACACCGTACAGAATTTTCCTCTACAGACAAAATTTGATAGCGTAAATGATTTTGGTAACCATTTAACTCTTCCTCTGGAATTCGCTGTAGTATGGTGAACATGTAAGTAGTAGGATGAGTAGCCACCAAAGTCTTATGGTGCTCGTCCAACTGTACAATGTCTGACCAATGGAACACTTTCAAATGAATCAGTCCTCTTATACCACTCAGGTACCAGTGGTTCCAACATCGGTATCATAACGGATGCAATTGTACTTTGCGTTGAACTTGTATTTTGACCAACTATGGTAAATTTGATCTCTCAACTTCACATGCAAACCACCAATGTTCTCTTGAAAAGTATCTATCCAGAGATTATTGAGGTCGTCCCACTAAATGTAGTTAGTGACAATCCGGTGACCATTGAGCATGTTCCAGGTACACGGAATCTTTCTGTTTCCACTTGTGAAGTGACACACCGCAACTGAAGCACTTGACTTTATCCCCTTCGCCTAAGGAGATAAATCCGGCTCTGGCTAATTCCCAGATATTTTGGCCATTTTCATCGGAAGGTTTGGAATCGACTTTCAAAGTTGCCGTATTTGGACAAACGCACAGTGAACAAATATTCGTCTTTCACAGGCTCATTTTGATGAGGGAACTGTGAAATCCGCCGAAGGTTTGCTCACTTTTGGATGACATCCGTAGCGTGGTAGCCGCATGGTTTCACGTGCAGGATGACATCCACCATGAAAACCAGTAAAGAGTCCACAATAACGAGTGGCATTACTTTCGCATCCATCAGCTTTGATACGCACAGCATCACTTTCCATGGCATGTATGGTAGTAGTAGTAGTAGTCATAGCAAAGTTCCCATGATATGGTACTGAATCGCTGAGGTCACAGCGTACGGCATCCCTGCAATCACAAGGCACAGCATCGCACTCGAGTTTGCTCTCGCTTGATACTTGCTGTTTGAAAGGATTCATCTTTCTTGCTTGGTGTTGGTAGTTACAATAAACTACCGGTCTTGGATGCTGTCCCTTTTTATACTAGTCGTAATGAAGTCTCGAGCTTGTACATCGTTCCTTTTATGCCTAGTTTTGGAAGTCTTCCTGGACAACGGTACTACCTTCTCTAAGGTATCGTCATACCTGAATCGTAGTGTAATGGGTAGAAAGGCCATAGAAAGGTAAGGACAGTGCGGAGACCATTGAGTATGTTCCAGAATAGCTGAATCTTTATAGATACATCGATTTATTCGCAACCTCAGACCACAACTGAAACACTGTACTTCGTGTCCCACTCCAGTCTCAGGTCCCAAGTAGACAAATCCTGTTCTAGCTAAAACATTCGCAGTAGGTAATCCTTCGCTATGAGCAGGCCATTTTTGAAATGTTTCCAGTCACTTGGCACAATTACGATGGTCAGGCAAGAAGACAGGAAAATTGTATGGTTTGAACGTGGAGTTCTCAGTGGGTCTCTCACTCGATTCTTGTTGGTGGCTATCGTCTTGGAACCATTTTTTTTTTATACCAGTGTGTCCGTAAGGTAAAATGAAGTGATTGGGAAGTTGCACTCGCTTCTGGTACACGATTTGATAGACTTTTTCCAAAGGCCGACTGACGATTTGGTGTGTGGCTAAACATACAATCTTGTGAGGTTGGTAGGTGGTCACTTTAAAATCTAGATCCTCTCCAGACTGCAAGGCTTCTTTCAATACCCAAAGTTCACCACTTGGCTGGTGCAATAATTGAGACACAATCCTTTCACTTTACACTCGGTGTGCGCTTTTCCTTGTGGGTCCCGGTATTCGTAGCCGCAATTTTTAGGACCGCTACTAGCAAAACTTAGAATCTTGTCGTTGGGGTGCTCATCCGTCCAGTCTCCTAAACGGTCTCCTTCGATGACAGGGTGCCGTGACCATGCGATCGATGTAGATGCAACTGTCCGTGTCAAAGTACAGCACACGATCTCCTAACAGTTCTAAAGCTTCGTACAATTTTAAGCGACCATGGGCTGTCACATAAGCCGTAATGATGACATTTCCAAATTCGTCAGCTTCTACAAAGTCCAGTTCATCTTCGTAATTGACCTGAATCAAGTCCTCATGAACGACGTCCACGTGTTTCTGTATTTGGTTTCGTCGTGAATCATCTGGAAGTAGCGGGAAGGTTCTGTCAAATATTCCGTCTTGGGTAAACACGGACGTTGTGCCATTTTACCCCACAAACAATTTAACATCACTTTGGCAACGATTGCCATCGTGTTTTCTCGATGTGGTCTAAAGCGATGCCTTCCTGCTCCCAGTATTTATCTCTGAATTTTTTTTGGTCTTCGGGAGTCTGGCACCAGGAAGGATAGCCGCTGGCTTCTTGTTTCAGTTTCAAAAAGGCATCGTAGTATGCGAAAATGCCTTTCTGAGTCTCGTCGCCCTTGTGGTACTGTTCTGTCTTGGGAAAGTGGTAAATTTCGTACACTTCTAATAGTTGGTATCCCAGGTCCAGAGCTTTAAACAATTCCATGGTGACCCACGTTCCTGTCAAGGCGCGTTCTTCCTGGGTGTGCTGACAAGGTCGGTCTTGGTTGCACGTTTCAGCACAAATACGGCACAAGGGAAACGTCAGCTTTTCTTGGCAATGATGAGGTAAAACAGGATGGTACAAGTCCGTGGGAGGCAACTTTGCACTTGATCAATGCTTCGTATTGTCGAATGTTGTCCACGTCGATGTGTTCAGTCAGCAAGTGTTTGTGCCCTGCGGGAAAGTGACAATATTTGCACACGTAAGGATACAGCGAACACACGTCTAAGTATTTGATTTCTTCTCCTTTCTCTTCATCTGCTTGGTACAGCAATCAGGTGGCATTCGTCCGTCCTCCGTACAAACTGTCCCGCGGGTTCATTGGGTCCACCAACTTTTAACTTTCCACGATGCGTTTAAACTCGGGATCGATTTTGAAACTGATCGTGTTCGTGTTCCCACATTTCCACCACTTGGTATCCTTAAAAAAACAAAACAAAACAAAACAAACTCAGCTTTAACTCAGCTTTAACTGCGTTAAGTCTTTGCCACGGCCAAGGCCTACTCGTGAACCTGCTCCTGTCGATGATTTGGTAGGAATCATTAGGGCTGGGATTTGAGGCGTATTAACAGAGTTGGGCTGTTTGGCTCGGGAAGGTCTTTTTCTCTTGGGTCATAATAAAGAAGTCTGATACATTTGTTTCAGGCTCCTTAACTCAGCCAAAATGTCTAAGAGTACCGTCACCATTTGACTTTCACTGTCCTCCTTTTCTTCTAGACCTTGTTTCTTCTCTGCTTCTTCTTCTTCCTGTCGTTTTCTTCTTCTTGCCTGTTCTTGTTGTTGCTGTTGAAGGAGAAAAGCTTGTTCAGTTTCTTTCTGCTGCTGTAAAAATTTCTCCAATTCTTCTTTCTGTCTCTGTTTAAAATCCTCGACGTGTAGAAAAGAAGGAGAAGATGGCGATGATGTTGGTACCGGAACAAATTCTTGCACAGAAGAGAGAAAATCCACTAAATCCCAATTAAAATCGACCTCTTCTGGAAGTAGACCCGTATTGGCTTTGGTAGCCGCTGCTATACCATCGCTTCTCATCTCCATGGAGGGTTAACCCCAGTTCATCGTCTTCTTAGTTTCTGTCATGTTTGAAAACAATGTCGCATCGATTCATTGCGCAGAGACGCTAGCGCACCTATCTAGGGAATGTGACGTCACAGGTAGTTCTCTTCGGATTGGGAGAGACCCCGCACCGTGACTAAATTTTGTAATGCGAATTTGGATTGGTGAAAGGACTCGGTCTGTTTCGATCCTCTCTTCCATTATAAATAACCGCAGTTCACTTCATTCCCTTCACCTGTTCTTGTCACAAGATGTGGACTAACGTTGAACCGTCTACTCTCCTATCGTCGATGCTGTTCAACCCGGACTTTCCCATGTATGTCAGATAATCATAAGCAATTACCCAGATCACTGATACAGCCCTTTGGAAACGAAGGATCTATGTGGAGAACCAAGGCTGTCTGAATCAAGTCGTAATCTACGGTCAAGAGGTCAGAGGAAGTTTGAGGAACAGAAGAAGATCCGTATGATGCCCTCTATGTTAACGGAATGGTGTTAGCAAAAAAAAAAACAAACAACAAAGGCCCTTTTCAGAGCCACTCCATTGCCTCGAAAAGATATCTATTCTCTCTTGCAGAAAAAGATTTTAGTCGATTTTATATTTTATATGTGATAGACTGATGTTCATCAATCTATGTATGTGTTATGTATGTCTATGTCTCTAATGTATTTGTCTCTACCTAAGTAGCGCTTATTCAGGTCAGCCACTTGCAACATTGTTGCCAGTACGTGACGTCACCCTGCCTGTTCCATTCCTATTGTCCCTATACAAAACCCAACTCTCCTTTGACGCTGTAGTGGCCCAGGGTCAATTTTGATGCTATAGTGGCTCTGGGGGTCTTGTAATGCTAATTCCCACTGACGCTATAAATTTTGACGCCAAGTTGGCCCAGGGGGATCTTGTAATTCTAATTCCCAATATCTGAGTATCAAGTTATACTGTGCATTTGTTCTCATGCAAATTTGCGAACAAATGCACAGTATAACTTGATACTCAGATTCTTGTTTTCATATTAAACTCGTAAAATGCTTCCATCACCTCCCTTAAAAAGAATATTTGAATTTATCACAGTATAATGTGCATGAGTTTCCACTTATGTTTCGCTCTACTAAATGCAAAGTGATGATTATTATTTGGGTTGAGGAAGTAGAATGCCTATTTTATTAAAGTATGATTGGTCAACATCTGAAGCTGTGCTATGGTCAAGGGACTTGATGCGGGTTCTTTTTAAATATGAGTGATTCGTAAAATCCCCTGTAGAAAATGAAGAAGTTTTACAACGTTTTAAAAATGTCGAATTATCTAGGAAATCGAGTCTTTTCTTTTAAAACATTGGTGGCTAAGGATTAGAGCACATTTTGAGTAGAGAAATTCTAGGCATTTCTTGATGCATTTTAAATTTACCTATGGATTAAATCTCAAGTCAAAAAGACTGTATTTTTTAAAAAGTCTTAGCATGACACGGAGAGTCAGTTTTATACCTATTCCTTCCCAATCCGTGCTTAATATCCAGTGCGGTGCTGGGTGAGGACAAAGATTTAGATGAATATGTTTTGGGAAATGCAATTCCATCTAGCTTACATGGAATATCCGTTCAATATCAAAGTAATAGTACACTGTGCTCTTTCTATATAAAACACAGCTATGGTTACAGATGTACAAAATGAATAAGTGTACCTATTATTGCTAGATTAGGTGTAGTAATGAAAACCCCACCTGTCATTATTACAGAAAAAAATCTGATATAAAATAATGTCGAGGAATTTTTGATACCTTATAATCAAAATATGATATTATAATTTTAAAATTACCCAAATTTGAAATAATAAGGATGCTTATCTAGATGGTATAAATTGGTATTACGATGGATAAAATAAATAAATAAATATATAAACAATAAAAACTATGATCCATGATTTTCATTTTGCGGGTGTTTAACTAGACGTTTTCCTTAAATTATAATGGTTATTGTTTTCAAATACACGAATTAAATTGAAATTCTGACGTACGACACATTTCGTTGGTAGCAGTGTGGTACAGTTTAAAATAACTATCGTGTACGACACGTTTCGTTGATAGCAATGTGATACAGTTTCGTGTACGACAACTGGTGACTAGAATCAAATGTAGATATATGATAGGTAGCTTTCATTATCGATACAAATTGTGTCCCGGATCTGTGGGAAGATTGTGTACGCATGCGTAAAATTATACGTACGGTGTAATCTCTTTGTTGGCTTGCCATTAACGTATACATTTAGTGTGATTTTGCTCTGACCGATCTCAACCAGTTAGATCCTGAAGTTGGAAAGTTTATACAGCCATTCACAACTGTACAGAATATTAATATTAAACACGGGATAGAAGATGTCAGAGGAACTCCAAGATAAACGGAACTAAAATACTAGTATCCAACACAGGATATAAGATGTAAAAGGAACTCACACTGAGATAATTGAACTCGACTACACTTAACCTTTAATAGTCCAGGGTAAGTTTTACTCCTGTGCAAATTTTGAAATGACTCGGACAAATATATATATATATATATATATATATATATATATATATATATATTCACACACACAAACTGAAATGATCCACACATACTTAAATGTGTAAGCATCAAATTAGACTGTGTCATAGAAACAAGACCTCAATATCGCCATGATATATGCATGTTGAAATGACCCATACAAAACACAGGCACTTGATTCCAGAGTAAACTAATGTGTACACTCACCAATCTAAACAATTATTTCTAATTTAAACAGTAGTTATGTACATGGATTTTAGCTGGAAGTTTGTTCTGTGTTTTGCAGCCGAGTCCTAACATTGGCACTGTGTCAGGTTGACAATTCACTTCACCTAGATCCGCGGTAAATTAAAACGACACGATGGCCACATCGAGATCACAAGATGCTGCTTGCAGGTTGGTCAAAGAAATGACCATGGAACTAGAAACGGAAGGTATGTGATAGATAAATAGAACATAGCAACTTAGACACAGATAACATGCTCCACAATAATCGTTAGGCACGGAAAAGTAGCACTTAGAAGTAGCCTTTTTATTTCACCAGTATAATGTCAATTATGTTTATTAATCCACGTCAAGAGCGTAGTTTATTCCTTTTTATACCGAATAACTCTATCGATTTTATTATCAGGTTGATTTTACTTATTTCAATATTAACAATCTTGATATCAGAGTTGACGATGCTCATTTCAGTGTTATTACTGAATGTAATATGTAAATCTTCCATGTTTTCTAAAACATTGCGTCACATATTCTTTGTTTGAAACTAAGAAATAAATAGTTTCATTCTCTAGAATGTTTTTCATAACACATCTATTTTGGCCACACTCTTATCCCATCCAAACTTGCGAACAAATGCACAGTATAACTTGATACTCAGATTCTTGTTTTTATGTTAAACTCGTAAAATACTTACATCACTTCTCTAAAACGAATAATTAAATTTATCACAATCTAATGTGCATGAGTTTCCACTTATGTTTCGCTCTACTAAATGCAAAATGATGAGTATTATTTGGGTCTAGAAACTAGAATGCATATTTTATTAAAGCATGATTGGTCAATATCTGAAACTGCGCTATGGTCAAGGGATGTGATACGGATTCTTTTTTAAATGTGAGTGATTGGTAAAATCCCCTGTAGAAAATGAAGAAGCTCTACAACGTTTTAAAAACTCAAGTCTAAAAGACTGTATTTTTTAAAAATCTTTGCATGGCACAGAGAATCAGCTTTACACCTATTCTTTCCCAATCCGTGCTTAATATCCAGTGCGGTACTGCCGAGGACAAAGATTTAGATGAATATATTTTGGGAAATGCAATTCCATCTAGCTTCCATGGAATATCCGTCCAATATCAAAATTCAAGTGAAGGAGCTTATCACCTTTTAAATCAAAGTACCAGTTTATTGTGCTCTTTCTGTATAAAACACAGCTATGGTTACATATGTTACAAAATAAATAAGTGTACCTATTATTGCTAGTTTAAGTGTAGTAATGAAAACCCCACCTGTCATTATTACAGAAAATATCTGATATAAAATAATGTCGAGGAACTTCTTATACCTTATATTTAAAATATGATATTATAATTTCAATGTATGATATCCTAAATTAATTTACAAGAATATATATTCAAATTTGTGGTATCATGTTTTCAATTTGTAATATCGTCAGTTCCAGTATATGATATACATTCACTTTTTGATATCGTAAAATAATATATTATCAATTTGATTAATTGATATAATTAATTTAAGGAAAATTAATCGAATGACCGTACCATCGTAAATGGACAAATTATATTTAAACTGATGAGTCTGTATTTAAAAAATGTAACCAGCATGCTATTCTTTTAGACCCAGAATGAAAGATATGAAAATCTTTTTCTCAAACTTAATTAATTAATTAATTAATTAATTAATTAATTAAGACTTTACATATATCATTCTTTTGTGGCCTCAAATATTGACATGGAACGCAAAAGTAACTAAATAAAAATGTCATGTATATGATATTAATAGTAAATTAAAATAAAACGTACAGAAACTTTAACTAGCACAATGAAATGGCTAGATCAGTATTCAACGAAACTCTTAAACTATATATATATATATATATATATATATATATATATATATATATCACTGAGAAAATATAACTCTCACAGCCACCCACCCAACAAACAAGGAAATAACGGTACACATACAATACTACTACACAGAAAAACCCATAACAATTCTTTATACGCAGCTCGAATATTTAAAAAGTCAATTCCATAATACTTCTCCAATTACTAACGACATTACGTATAGCAGATAGCTTGATAATTTGATAATTACGGAAAAATTCTAATATTTGGTTTTTAAAATAAAACAAGTACGGAAGGAAAGAAAATTTACATCCGGTTGAAAAAAAAAAATAAAAAAATAAAATCCCCCCTCCCCCGCCAACAAAACAGAAAAAAACAAAACAAAATGAAAACACGGGAAGAGTAAGCTTAACAGCAACAATAATGACATAGGCAAGAAAATCAACTGCAATAATCTTCTACATTACTGTAATCATCACAACAACAATATTACAGAATTAATAGAATTAACGAGCTGTATATGACCATATTCACAACGATAATGCTGATATTAGGATAGAATTTTTCAGTAAAAATAATAACATTGAAATCTTCTCTAAATTGTATTTAAACTAATTTTTCATTGGATTAATCTTTCATTAAATTATATTGGAAATAATATCCACTAAAATATATTGAGATTAACTTTATTTATTTCATATAACGACTATATACTATCTGCGCCTTTACAAACAAGTACAAATCCCCGCTCTCGTATTATACATTGTTTTCAAATGCCAAGTCAGCAAAACAGTATTTCGTGGCAGGATTATTAACATTTTTTTCTGACTGAGTAAACTATGATTCAGCCGTTTCCATGGGATGAATAAATGCTGATGTGGCGAATTCTGATGTAAGCAAACATTCGCTTCCGTTAAGAATAGATGAAGCCTCTTTCCGACTCGGGACGGATACACTCAGGCTCAAATACCTTACCATATTTGGCTAGGAGCATGTCCAAATCAGTATAAATAGCCAGCTCAGCCTGTGTTAAATCAGTTTGTTCGTCCGAGAGTCAGAAGAGCTTCGTCTGTCATTCTTACAGGTTCCCGTATCTCTTGCACTGCCAAGCTTTCCCCAAGATGTAGTCATATCTACACCGTTATGCTTGACACCTACTTCACTTTAAGAGAGCCCGAACTTTCTTCTCTCTCTCTTTCCTTCTGACTATAGAATAGAGAATTGCTAAGAGTTTACGAAGAAAATCTTCGTAAAAACTGGTGGAGAATAAACAAAA
Organism: Megalonaias nervosa; assembly: GCA_016617855.1. Taxonomy (NCBI): domain Eukaryota; kingdom Metazoa; phylum Mollusca; class Bivalvia; order Unionida; family Unionidae; genus Megalonaias; species Megalonaias nervosa. The sequence continues at coordinate 44,583 of JAECUM010008009.1, read as the reverse complement.
GAATGACGGACGAATATCATGACGAAAGGTGTCACTCAGCAACGACTGGACAGCTCTTCTGTGATTTTCGTACTTTTTGCCTACAAGAAGGGTCTGTTCTGAAACATCAGCACCAAGAACATCACAACGGGAACGAACAGAATTACAACTCTGAGCGGATTTCCAGCATAAACTGTATACATTGCCGGTGAGAATTCTTCTTGCAGTAACACCTGAAATTCATGCCGAATGCATATAGTACCTAGTCCAGCCCCGAATTCTAGCTATCTACAATCCAGGCTGAATTACATCTATCCGTGCCATAAACAGAGATTTCCATGGGTCCAACAGCGACATCTCCGCCATCCTCAGGTCAACGACAGCAGCATTGACAGTTTCCTTTCCAGTGAAAGTGACTTTAACTTTAACATTTTGAACTCTTTCAGTATTACAGACAATACGTGTATTGTTTACTATTTAATATCTAATTCGTTTCATAGGAACAATATCCTGGACTGTGGTAATTCTCACACAGGTATGTTTTTGATATATCTTATTTTGTTTCTTGAAAATTCAAAATTGCAAGGTTAGTGCGTTAATTTCAAAATATTTTCAAATAACTGATCTAATTTATGCTGTATTTAATTTTTCATCTAGTAAGAATAACTTTTTTTTATAGCTACTGCAGTAACATACGTCACAGTTGCTAAGGTTTCTACTACACAGTGTGAATGAACCTACTGACTTTAACTTGCATTCCACAGACTACGCTTTAACATCAAATCTGTTCGTACTGAAATTTGAAACCACTGCATATATGTTCGCTACCAACACATAGAACAAAGTCTTACCGTATTTACCTATCGTAGGGAGAATTGTAACTTCTCCCTAGCCGTTTCAAACATATTGATGCAGATGTTGTTTGTTTTGTCAGCCCAATAGGGTTCGATACTATTATTGAGGTTTTTCTCTCACGTGTTTCATATGAAATCATATGAATGTGTCTCGGCGATAACGCCATAGAAACGGCTCTAATGCCTTCAAACCAGTCAGAAGCGGTGCTTCCTTCTCTGGTTTTGCAACATCAGTCGACGTTGTCGTGTTGTTCATTATAAACGTATATATGTATTCTGAAATGATTAAATAGTCAAAGTGTCGGAGCGATTGCTCGACACTGAAATTTTGAGCAGCTATTGCCCTGAACACCGAATTTTTGAGCAGCTATTGCCCTGCATACGGCCAACTTCTGAGTCAAGTTTGTTTGAAACGATAATGGCGATACATTCTCTTTCATACGTCACAGGTAACGTCAGTAATACACGCCCATTTCACGGTTGCACTGGACTACACTGAACCAGTTTTACGGTTTTAATGATATTTCCACTTATTGCTCTTACGTTAGATTAAATGCGATTTCTATTTCATACACGCGCAGGTCAAGGTTTGATTGCAAGTAAAAAGAAGTCATGGTTATTATGGAAGGACTAACACAACACTAAAATTTTCATTTCCCTTACTCTTGATTAATACCAAATTCTCTTCGCAAGCATCTTAACTTCAATGTTGCTGGTATTTCTTTGATGATATTATGTATGCAATAAGAAGATAAACTCAATATCGGCTTACTAGTACTATCCATAAGAATGAGAGTTCTTTTCACCACACTTCGATGAAACAAAACAATAACCGTAGTCACCGATAAATATGTTCTGCTGATGTTATACAAAATAAAAAAATAGAAATAATAACAAAAAAAGAGTAAACTAACATATAAAAAGAAAAATAAAGAAAACAAGAACTGCATGCTGATATTAACTTTCTATAATTGTCTAACCAGACTAGTCATATAGCAGACTGTGTAGAATTTTCTTGAATATTTTACAACCCTTTGGCTATTGCAAATTCTCTCAATGTTTTTTTTCTAATGTCGTGCCCGACTATTTTTAGTGTATTTTTGAATTTTATTAAATCTTGTGAACTGTAGCTTTCATTATATTTTTGAATTTTACTAAATATTGTAAAATGTACTTTTCATTGTATTCTTTTGAATATTAATAAAAATTTTGCAGTGTTCTTTTTATTGTATTTTGTACTCACTGAATATTATACAGTGTTTTTCTCATTGTATTTTTTATTTGAACTTCACAGAATGTACCGCAATGATTTTTCATTGTTTTTTTTGCAATTTATCAACTATTTTAACAATGCATTGTATTTTTGATTTTTAATATTTTTACATTCTTTGTATGAATGTAATTTTTCCCTTTATCGAGCCTCGAGGACTCGGCTCAAATGACCCGGACGGTATTATTAGGATAAATTTTTCAGTAAAAATAATAACATTGAAATCTTCTCTAAATTGTATTTAAACTAATTTTTCATTGGATTAATCTTTCATTAAATTATATTGGAAGTAATATCCACTAAAATATATTGAGATTAACTTTATTTATTTCATATAACGACTATATACTATCTGCGCCTTTACAAACAAGTACAATCCCCGCTCTCGTATTATACATTGTTTTCAAATGCCAAGTCAGCAAAACAGTATTTCGTGGCAAGATTATTAACATTTTTTTCTGACTGAGTAAACTATGATTCAGCCGTTTCCATGGGATGAATAAATGCTGATGTGGCGAATTCTGATGTAAGCAAACATTCGCTTCCGTTAAGAGTAGATGAAGTCTCTTTCCGACTCGGGACGGATACACTCAGGCTCAAATACCTTACCATATTTGGCTAGGAACATGTCCAAATCAGTATAAATAGCCAGCTCAGCCTGTGTTAAATCAGTTTGTTCGTCCGAGAGTCAGAAGAGCTTCGTCTGTCATTCTTACAGGTTCCCGTATCTCTTGCACTGCCAAGCTTTCCCCAAGATGTAGTCGTATCTACACCGTTATGAGTGAAACCTTCTCTAACAGAGCCTGAATTCCTCTTTTTCTCTCTGTCTCTTTTCTTCTGACTATGGAATAGAGAATTGCTAAGAGTTTACGAAAAAATATTTTCGTAAAACTGATAATTATTAGGTACTGCTGCTTGTAACGATTATGTTAAATAATTTGATGATAATGATGACAATGACTAAGATGATGGTAACGTTTATTAAAATCGTTCCTCTGCCATAATTTTGAAACCCACTCGTAAATCAATAGTTCCATTTATCTGTTGCTAATAAAGTTTAGGATTCAACCTATGAATAAAAAGTGCACATTACACTTGATAAACCCATGACCTTTGCCTTCGATTGCACTGAGTATACACCTCATAGTACAGCAGTACTGTCAATTTGGCAGTAAAATGCCACTGAACAAATCGCACCCTTTGTTAAAAGCAGCACACTCAATTTAGATCGCATTTGGTTTCTACCGTGGCTTTATTGCAGAATGGCAAGATCTTTCAAAATTCGGTATTTGAATAAGCCAGGAATTATTTCTTCCGGCGATGGAACACAGCTCCGATGATGCTCAAAGGTTGAACGCCGCATACGTCACTATATACTGATGACGTCACAATAAAGCGCACCTGAGACGGGAAGTAGACTGGTCCTCTGTCCTACTCGTACAACCAGTAGTAGCATTTGTCAACTTTGACCTTTCTTAAAATGGTCACGGACACTATATCTAATGCAAACAAAATGGACTATGCTCGGATGATTTCCGAATTTCTTTATCACGATATAAATCAAAGATAATTTTTTGGAGAAAATGATATGTGAAATTTTATATCTAAGATTGCATCATTTTGTGCTTTTACGAGAAATGGCATTCGGGATGAAGAGAAAAAAAAATCGGTTCTGATATATTTATATTTACGTAACAGTAACTTTCGTTTATTTCATGCACCTGCCACCACCCCTACTCAATCTGTAAACAATGAACATAGGCGTTTTTTACGAAAGGACACGTATAATGTTCAAAATCACGTGGATAAAGGGGAAAAAAGAATGGATGCTTTACACATTTTGTTCTTGTTGTATACACTATGTTGCCTTTAGGCAATTCATTTACAACATGATAGTCAAGAGAAAAAGTCATTTTTGACTTCGCTTGGTTCAACTGTGCCCTGTAGGCCTATACTTGAAATATTGATCTGCTATATGGAAACAAAAATTATAAAGTACAATAAAGTCCAATACGCAAAAAAACCTGGAAAAAAAAATGTTTTGACTGTTGAGGCCAGATGGACAAAATTATTTTCCTTTCAGTTTCATACATTAAGTGCCATTATAGTTTTGCTGATTGAGAGATATTGAAAACATACATTGATAATCCTAGCAATTGGGCAAAGTATATCACTGTGACTTATTCTATGCATGATATGTGCTCCACTAGATGCATCCATTCATCAAGTTTCCTTAATATGCATTCTTCAGTGTTCTACAACATACAGTTCAAACAGTGCAAGTTATTAAAAGTAACTTGCATGAATTATTGCTTTGTTGATTTCACGATGAAGGCTTAAACATTTTATTTCATATCCTAATAGAAAAATCATCTCCAAAGATAACTAAGTAAAAATGTTACTCTTAAATAATCACAAATTAGGAAAAGTAGGTCCAAATGATTGAAGTGTATTTATAGATGTCTCAGAATGTAAATAGACATTGGGCTACCTTAATGAGGTGCAAGCTAACACCAAAATGTAGATAAGCCTGCCACATGAAATGTAGACCCTAGTGATGGTACAGTTGTACTGCCTGGGAAGGTGGAGAACATTACAGTAAATCATCACTCTGTTCAAACCTAGCAATGTCACATCGGCATGAAAAGTCAATGCAATCTAAAGTTTTCAAAATATAGTTTTATAACAAAGTTTCCCACCAAAAATAATTAAACACAGCCAAAAGGTTATGAACTGGAGTTAGTGTTACCTACTTAGGGTAACGGAGAAAAATATTTCTTCGAGTCAATGACATTCAGTTTTACAAAGTGACTACATGTACAAGTCAGGCGGATGCATGCATATATATATATATATATATATATATATATGTCAGCATTGATAGCATAGTACTTACACTCTGGTAAAATTCAAGGGACTTCATTTCAGAAAACAAAACTTATCTCCATAGTCGACACCATGATAATATCATTTTGCTACATTGATATTTGATACAGGGAAAGGAAAAATCCAGCACATTAAAAGGGGATGCTATTACCTTTGTGGCATCAAATCCCTGATTTTACAGGTGATGGGGAAACATTTTGTGCCGGGATGTAAAGTATGTGCAACATTGCTATAACAACATAAAATCAAATGAAGTAATCAACATATGCATATCAACATGAATACCTTTCCAGTATCAAGTAGTTGTTTCTAAATGGAACTAACAGCTTTTGGTTTAAAACAAAGCCAAATTCAAACTGTTACTAAATGTGTACAACAAACTTTGGTTAAGTTACAAATAACAATTACGATGTCCTTGCAGATGTCAAATACAATTTAATTAGCCTCTAAGGTGGCCTAAGTGGTTAGAATGTCTGCCTCGGATGTGGGAGGTAGTGGGTTCGAACCACGGCTAAGTCATACCAAAGACTTATAAATTGTACTAGCAGTTGCCTCGCTTGGCACTCATCATTAAGAGGTTAGTGTTAGGACTGGTTGTCCTGGTGTCAGGATAAAGGGACTGGGTGGGACATGATGTTACATGTCTGCTTCATGATGCCCCAGTGCTAGACATCACTATAAACTGCCACACTGCAGACATAATATGACTGAAAATGTTTTAAAACTATGTTAAAAATTCAAATCACACACACAAACAATTTCAAGTACTCAAAGTTATGACTGTTCAATTACAATTACACCATACTGGTGATTTTCAAATATAATTACAATTTCATATAAAGTGTAATTGTAATTAATTACTCATTTACACCAATTATGATGTAATTGAACCCAAGTCTGAATCCCACTGTAGACAAATAAAATCATTTATGCACAATTTTTTTTAATCTAAAACTTAGCTTTACTGCTTATACGCCTGGCAGATAAGATAAATATGTACATTTTTTTCAATTTTTATAATTTGTTTGGAATTAAAACCACAATTATCTTTGCTTTTGTAATTGACTTGTAATTGAGCAATTATGCAAATCTAGACCTTCAATTACAATTACAATTGCATGATATTGGTGATGTTCAATTACAATTACATTGTAACTAATTACTCAATTACACCAATTACTTTGTAACTGAACCCAAGTCTGGTGTACAAATTGTAATGCCATGACAACTTATTCAGGACATCTGCGTATTATTTTTAAAAAATGCTCACTACAGTTTATTTGATTCCCATATGTAACTGTTGATTAACTATGACAATAAGTTTTTTTTAAAAAAAAAATCTAATTCAAAATTTTAAATTAGTATGCAAAATTAAAACATGAGAATCGAGTCACCTGTACCCAAACAGATCTTAGAACCTACTCAATGTATCTAAATATCTTATCTGGCCTGGTTTGGCTAAATATTTTCTTTCCCTATATTTGTTAATACCTCACTTAAAATTAGATGCAAAAAAGATTTTGGTCGAAACATCGTCCAAGAACAGAACGGTTTTAATAGGGCCAAACAACTGTAAGGTTCCTGTTATTACTCAAAGTCAAAAATATATATTGACCTATAAAATGACCAGATATATAAATTAAAACCATACATGGTAAAAACCCTTGATTAATGTATGAAATACTTTGTATTCTATAATTAGGTAATAAAAGATAAAGTAAGATTAAAGTTCTTTATTAGACCAAATGGTCTTCAAGAATGTTAACTGCTAACCTGATTTTTATTGATAGGACTGCTGTACTACTTAGTGAAATTATCTGTTCATATTACGGAGGAAAAAGACATTATCATCAAAAAGTACGTACACAATTCCTCAATGTCAATGTATCAATATTGGCAAACAGTTATCTCCGTTTGGTATCCATAATAAGTACTTATAACAAGCATGTTACATATTTCCTGGAATGGAAGGATGGTGCTGATAAATTAGAGTATGTTCAATGAACTTCTTAGATTGGATTGGGGGAAGTGGGGATAAAAGTTTTTATTCACTAGTCCAAGAATAAGAAAAAGGCATGTATGAAAGTAGCATGTTCCTATGTTTTGATTATAGTTGGCACTGGAATTATATCTAGAACATGTTATCTGGAACTGTAAGTTATTTTTAAAACTAGATGAACTGAAGGCTGGGGAGAGGAGATTCTTGAAAAGGTGGTATTTTTTGAAAAAATATGCAGAAATTTAGTCCCATACAGTGAATTAAATGAGTGCCACAGACTCTTAAATTTCCTTCATTGAAATGTGGTTTTACTGCCCTTTTTCATCACATCATAGGCTATACATGCTGGCCATTATAACTGGTAGAGGAAGAACCTGGGATAACTCTAATAAGAAATACCAACCCACAGGAAGCTAATGGTATGCTTTCTCACACACCCTCAATGGTTTCGCCTGAGATTGGATCAAAATGGAAAGAGATGTGATGGCAGTGATCTGGAGTGCCAGAGAGTGCTTTGGATCACTCAGCCACCTGGGGCCATCCCTCTGTGTGACAGCAAAGGTTTGAATACTTGTTCCATGAAAAGGATGGTTCAAAATTAGGGTACAAAATCGTTATGATGTTTTAAACCTATATTCTGTACTGTTCACATGCAATGCCAAAGGAAATCCATCATATTGTTAATAAAAGAAATAATGAAAAATATTATTTACTTAAGAACAGTCAGACATTAATGGACTTCAGTTAATTTATATCTTCTCTTTACAACACAGATAATGAATTCAAAGTATAACATGTAAGAATGGAGTTATTAATATCATTTAAAGTGTTACCAATACATACTCTGCTATCAGAGAATATCATTCTGTGCACGTAAATCAACAAGATGCAAGCAATAGACTTTGTTAAATAAATACTCCTATGACTGGGTTGAATCTACATTTGAAAACCAAAATATATTAAAAGGAAATAATGAATGAGTGGGACTTGCAATACCTAATGATGATGCTGACTGCTCTCACAAGCCCAGTAAAAGTGATCATAGCATGCATGTACCTAATGACAGAGAACAATTGTTTTACTGAGTGTAGTTGGGTATGACTGGGTTGAATACAAAACATGATAATATCAAGGTACTCAGTGTTCATATGCAGTGCCTGATTTAGGACAAATGAGGCCCTGTGCTAGTTAAGTTATGAGGCCCCTTACTTTGGCCCTGAAGGAGGTATTGCCAAGAAGATGGGCCCCCTGGCCAACAGGGGCCCCGTGCTTAAGCACACCTAAGCACAATGGTAAATCCGGTACTGGTCATATGGATGACTTTTCTTTATATGTCCACTCACAAACGTTAAATAAAGGCTAGTGTCAAAGGTGTGAAGTTTGCTTTCTTAAAATCCTATTGGAGATGAATGTGTTGAACACATGTAACTGGAAGACATGGTTAAATGTGAATTTAATATATAGGATAATTCAGGTGGGTGGAGGTAATTAGTGATAAAGTGCTGCCTATTGGTCGGTCATGATTAAAACTTAAAAATTCAATAAATATGAAAATACTTTAGTTGCTTTCATTTGGGCAAGACTGAATAGCTTCTCTGGAACAAAAACCTAACGAATTCACAGCAAAGTATTCGTAAGGGTTGTAAAAAAGGTACCATTTACCCACGTCTTGAGCCTGTGTAATTATCAGAAAATAGCACATGCTTTTAAGATATTGCCATAACTGCACTCAGCCTAGTTACTAAATTGCTAAAGGCATTTAATACAGGGAAAAACCTCCAAAGTTTACAAGAAACTAACCGTGTCTATGCAGTAAAGCAAATTCAAAATGTACGACAAATGAAGCAACGTTCACTTTGCTGTTCATTTTATACTCTTGGTGGAATGTGAGCATTCGAGGCGTGAAATTAATGCTGAGGTTTTATAATTCATAATTTGAAAGAAACCAAACGAGTAAGCTAAATTTAATTTTTACTGAGACTGTTGTCAACAAACCTGCACTCAAATCGTACCAAATACAACCATGTTGTACTGGTACTCTTGTTTACATATACAAGTTTCAGAATATGCAAACAAAATACAAACCAGTCTGTCGGTCGCTAGATATATTGGTCTCCTATCGTACTGGTACATAAAATGGACTGTATCTACAGAGTAGCTGGGAACCAGGCTAAGCCGCCAAATTAGTCGGGTTATTGGTTACTTTTCTGATAGTACATATGGACCGGAGGTTCCAAAGAAGCTGGTAGTGTATTAATGCGCCAAACACACGAGCTGTTAGGGAATGTGTAGCCGAATCTTGTAGCAGACCACAGACAGGAATGGAGAATGCATAAGTTTACTTGCAAACAGGACTGTTCTTTGGAGTAGTAAGGGTAGTACATACATGTAATGTTGAACATCATTGGAAAAATATTGTAGGAAGACATTATCGATCTCTTTAACGTTTATTTTTTTAAAAAAAATATTGTTTTAAGTGCCACTGGAACTAATAAGGCTACTTGTTTCCGTCAGTAAAATGAAAATTATGGGAAACACCCACTCCCACTGTACTAATTTTTAGAAAGTGACTAGGTTTTTTCAATAACTATAATTTTTTACTGACATAAACAGGTGCCTGTACTGAAAGCTGATTGTTTGTCTCCGTTTGTATCTCCAATGTGATGTTTTCCTTTCGTCTAAATAAATATTGATGTTAAATGCTTTGTATTTTCAAAGAACATGTTTATGTAAAGTTTTTTTTTTCAATTTTACGTAGAATTAGTTCATCATTAGGCAATCATTCTATCTTCTATGTAATTTTTCACTTTTTTATAACCAAAATAAAACTTACATTTTGCGGTCGTACTTTGTGAATGATTTGATAATTTTAAGCATGCTCTTCCGTTTATTGCAACCACTACCGATTTTAAAAACGAAAAGCATCAGAGATGCACAAAATTCACAAGAGGTAGTCATTTCGTTCATCAATGTTTAGTTATTTCATTCATCAGTTTATAATTTATAAACTGATTAGCACCAAGATGACCTTAATATTATCTGATTAATAAAAAAATGTGTCGTCTGCATCAAATTTTTATTAAGTTTAGTTTTAATATTTCTAAAACAAACTGACCTAATGAAAACGAGAAAAAGATGCCACTCCAATACGTACAGAATTATTGAGATTATTAAAGACGGTGTTACTTGAAAATATAGACCAACCCGTGCAAATATGGTCACTGTATTAGTAAAGAAACTCCAGTTTAATTCAAAGCATCAAGAATTTGACAGTTTTTGGGACTCCAAGGCGACAGTCAGGTTAGAAATTATAAATTGATGAATGAAATGTCTAAGTTTTGTGCAATTTTTATATCCTTGATCATGTATATTTTCTAAAATCGGTATGGGGGTACAGAGTTTGAAAGATGTGATGGAGGGGCAAAAGCATCCATTACAGTATAGGTGGCCCCAGTGGTCGAAAATAATTGGAATCATGGATCTGTTTCTTTTTTCCTTCATGCCCGTCAATTGTATATATGGTTGCAGAATGATAATCTCAAGAGTTTTACTGATGTGATACAGGGACCACGTCCCTGGTGGTAGGGATGGACGCTGCGATTAGACTTAAAAGGCATGGAATCTTAAGTTTTTAATGTGAGAAAAAGGAGCTATATCACGGGGAGTAGTGATGGACGCTGAGTCAAGAGTTAGCAGCATGCCTTACCTTGTATATTTTTTGTTGTAGTCAAGTTCATATACGTCTATAATTCATCGCTAATTTTTCCAATCCCTAACTCAGGATATATTCTGGTCATCATTATTACATGTAGCTAAACGTACTTAATTCGTTTTAAATACTTCGTGTGAAATGAATTAGGTATTTTGTGGAACGAACTGTAATAGTAGTATTAATAATACAAATAATACGACTGTAATTATCGTAATGATAATGTTGGTGGTGGCTAAATTTAGGACAGTAGACTATTATTTTAGGCCAAAAAGAGATTTATATATGTGTACAAGTTTATTTTGCATTGTTTACTAAAATTATATATGTCTGTATTTTGTGTATTTGGTATTCTGATATTTGTCACTTTTTCATCCACAGCCGACCGTACATCCGACTACAATGGCATTGTGACGACAGAAGACACGTTGCTGGTCACAGACAACTATGCGTGTAATCTCCAGCTCTACAGCCGTCGTGACGGCAAACTGCTGTATGCATCACACAAACTGGAGTCCACTCCCATGGGTGTCTGTGATTAGCAAAAGGGAAGTAGCTGTGTGTCTGGAGCACGGTGCGATTGTAATCCTGTCATTTAAATCTATGGATGACGTAAAACGGGTCAAAGCAGTAGATGTAAGCCCAGGATTTTATTTATGTCATTCAGTGGCAAAACTGAATTCAGACAAACTCGTTGTCAGCGGTTGGGAATACGAAGACATGTTGTACTGGTGTGTTGTAAGCCTTACAGATGGATGTGTAGACTCAACTCACAAGATTTGTAAAGGGTACATTGGTAGTCATGTTCACTTGGCCATAAAAGACAACACAGTTTATATCCCGTGTCCGACTATTGACGTCACTACTACTGGAGGTGTCTATTGATATGATATTTTTAATCCACACACACACAAGTTTCTGTATCAACATCAGGAATTAAAATCACCGTTTTCAGTAACGGCTGACAGGAATTTCATTGACGTGTGTGACAAGTACTATAACAGAATTCATCAGCTGACAGACAGCGGTCAACTAGTGACCATACACACAGTGTCATCAATTCCCAGGGAAATATTCTATGATGACCAGCATGGAGTTCTTTACACCACAAGCAAGGACAGTAATGTGATAACAGTATACAGACTGGTGTATTTACATCAACCAGGTAATTCTATTTTATTTTACATCAACTTTTACATCACACGACAACGAAAACTACATACTTATTTATTTACATTCATGAAGGATTTCAATTCACATTTGAAAACAAAAGATATGAATTATAAATGTTACATGTATGACTTTATTATAAGACAAACACGTTTTAAAGAAAAAATAAATGATAGTGGAATAAATAACTGATTTTTTATTATTCTGATTGAAGTGTACGTCAACGTCATATTGCTTAGGCATCTTTATTCATTTTAAGTAAAAATAAAATATTATTTGTCGATTTTAAAATTAATTACTAATGTAGTTGTACCCAAATCCATTCATTCATGATTGTTAAATGATGTGTACCTTGGTTGTCAAGGCAAAATATTGATATAAAAATTTAAAATCTCTATGGACTGTCACAGTGGCAGCAGGCTACTAAACTCACAGCATTATCCTTCTAGCTTAAAACACATTTTTCCCAGAAGGTGGCGCTTTCACTCATATCTCCTTGCATGCGACATTGAATCTGGTTTAGACCGGTTCACAGTCTTGGTTTGCGGCGGCCAAAATTCCCACGTATTTTGATATAGTTTTCATAGCATTGATGTTTATGGAGCGATTCGATACGAATTTTGCAAGGAATATTTATCAAGTAACAAAACAAAATAAACTGAATAATCACCATTTAAAGATATGTGTTGTCAAATTAAAAAAACATGCCTGTATTCTTTTAGTGTTTAGTCACATGTACAAGTTCGACAGGGGACCAGTCTGATGTCTGCTATACCATACTTGTATATTCTACGATACGTTTTTCCGTGCGCCATATTTACCACAGGGGTTCGTTACAAAGAAAATTTTGAGTCTAACCTGTAAGAATATAACACAAGGGAAGACACCGGTCCGCACCCCTCGGTAGTTCCAGCCATGCTACTTTATCCTAATTGCGTCTACTAATTTCCAACTTAAGCCAGTCGTAATCAAGAATAGTTCAATTTTCAAAACAACTCAACACACTTTGTTCAGTTTGTGACATATTGGAGAAAATGCAAAAATTGTTCGCCGATTTTGACGTCTGGACAAGTGATGGCCCGAAAGTGCCGTTTGCATTCGGATACTCTTGGATTTCACCATTGACAGAAAGGTAAGATCCGAACAACCTCGAGTCCGCAGTTCAGCGCTAAATTCAAGCAGACGATATCAAGAAAAGAAATGGACAATTTTATTGTGCCATGGTAAAATAAGCTTAGTAGCGCAGATAATGCTATTATCAAAATCTTAAAATATGTTCAGTATTTTATATATGAGTAAGAATGTTCTGAATATAATTAATATTAGTACTGGGCCGACTATTATTGTTTGGGTCAATGTCACAATATGCTGTTTTAGAGCAATTAATGTTATATCAATATAACTATAAATAGTGCTTGAAAAATAAGAAATCCATCACTCTGAGAGAAAGATAGAGAACCTGTACTAATATGGCCACACTGCTACTGTATATATGTAGTCACATGCACTTAATAGCACGAACCCCACAGGTTTCCCCATTAATGAAGTGTGTATGGTACAGTGTAATGAGGAAAAGCACACATATTTAACGATAATAAAATTTTACTTTGACTCTCTCTCACTCTCTCTGTTTCAAGATATCTCTAAGTTCATCCATAAGCAATGACAATATAGTCTAATTCCACAAAATATACATTCATTAACAAAAAGGGAAGGGCCGCTTTGCTGAATACATTAACCTGTTTGCTGACATGTTATTTAGCAAATGTAATATGTGTGACATAATTAATCAAAAAATACTTCACCTATCAAGTTTTGCAAATAAATAGCATAATAATGTCAAATAAATAGCATAATAATGTCAAATAAATAGCATAATAATGTCAAATAAATAGCATAATAATGTCAAATAAATAGCATAATAATGTCAAATAAATAGCATAATAATGTCAATTTATTACCAGTGGTGGTGGAAGTTTGGATGTATCTCCTGATGATGAAGGTGATTGTGATTTAGAAATGTTTGTTTTGTTTGCAGCACAATTGAGAATAACTGAAACTGCAATAAACCGATAACATTTATAAATATGTTTGAGAGTAACTTAATGATACAAAGGAATTTCCTCAAATACCAAACTGAATGCATGCATTACAAATGGATGTATGGACATGTAATCGAAAAAACACAAATTTTATGCATCTTCCACATTTGTGGTGTGGAATTTAAGATACATAAACTTGCAGCAATGTTCCAGGATCTTCAAAGCCTTGTTGTGTAGAGTTTTAATGATTTAATGGGGTCACTAAAAATCAATACTGCAGTTACATTGCCAGCTCTCTAGAGCATCTACCTGTGTTTCCAAACATTTTGGAAATGAATATACAGGCAAATAAAATCACTGGGGAACTCCGAGCATTCGTTACATATGATAAGTGCTTGTTTAATGAAGGCTACTGTTAAAGGAACTTAACATTTTATGTTGAGTATGTACATATGTAAAAATGACAGAAAAAAACAACATAATAAATATGCTGTGTATGAAATTATTGTGGAAAGAGTAGGATTGTACCTATTGATCATTATTAATGTAGCAACATTCGAATTTGCAACACATATAGGAATTTGTAAGATGTTTAGTTTTACCTGCAAATGAAAAGTAGTAGTTGTCAAATATTAATGTTTCAAAATACAATTTCTCTTACTTGCCATGTTCTCTGCAGAAGTTGGAAGTAGTAGACAGTGGCTAAGTGGTTAGGGCTTCTGTGCTTTGCTTGTGAAAGTCCTTCCTGATTTATATTCCAAACTGGCTCAGCTACTCTGATGGGCTTATGGTCAATGAATATTCCTTGATAGAAACAGCACTACATTGTATGCAATATTTCAGTTCTGATTTAATGTTACACATCAATCTGTTGCAATAAGCCTGGGCCTATTAACATTAGGACTGTTTCACTAGGCCTGATGATGGGGTGTGTTGGCAAGGCTGTAAATGTTCTCATATGCCGTCAAAGTGGGTCATTGTTTGCAAACTGAATGTCATTTTGTCCTAATTGTTGCGTAATAGTGGTTCAAATGAAAATCTTGTGATGATAGTCTGTTATAGTATAAGAAATTAAACAGGAACCTAACAGCACTGAATACTTGTTTCTTGTAAATATTTCTCAAATTCACGTGATATTTTCCATTGGGATTCACTTATGGAGCAATAAAATTTGTATCAATGGGGAAACGTATTAGTTGGCTTTGCCATTCACTTATATAGAATACATGCATACTGTGCAAAAGTGTCTTCAAATTTATACAGCACTTTGAAAGTAACTGATCTGTCCAGTTTTCAAGTTTCTTGTAGTGTCTTTGCAAACTGTGAAGGTTGCCCCCACTGTGAGGTTTTGGTTGTGGGGGATTGGGGGTGGGGTGCTTCCAATATTTTATTTAAATTATTGTAGAAGTCCCACCCAGGCTCGATTTTGGTTGGAAGTTGATTTAGTGAAAGTTAGATGTACAGCTCCGAGTCCCCAGTCAGCAATGCCGATGGTTAAATGATTGAATATACGAAAGGGTGAAGTTCAAGAATAGCAATTTAATAACAATTAAATGGTAAAATAATTCAAATTTCCCCAAGTACACTTCTTCCGCTCGACCCTTTTATAGCCTATCGCATCATTTGATTCGCAGAGTGAGAGATTTCCAACTGTCCTTGTGTTCTACTCATCTGTGTATTCTTCTCTATCTCCTAATTCCTTCTATTCCTCCCTGACTTCTTCCAGTTCCTTCTACTCCTCCTCCTCGATTCTACAATCCTTCTCCTCCTCCTCTATTTTCTCCTCCAGACTACTTTTCCTCCTCCTCCACCTTCTCTATGTCGACTACACTTTGTCGACTCCGACTGCTCTGCCAGTCTCACTTCCGTCTCCCTCTTAAGAGACTCGCGACTACTGAACTTGAACAGGAAGTTCTGTCCCCCGAAAGCTTCCTTTTCGAAGCTGTTCTTTTCTTTCTTTTTTTTGGGGGGGGGCACCAGACAGATACCCCCCCCCACTTATCCAAAAAAATAAAAGTTTTTATGTGTGAGTGTATCCCCCTCAGAGGTGTTGTAAGTGTATTTATTTTAAACAGAATTTTGTTCCCAATTTTGTGTGGGGTATTCTTTTTTCCCTAGTGTTATCTAAAAGATGAGTTCCCCTCTCTGGTTTAAAGCACCAGTTTGGAAAACATCATCTTTATTTTCAGTGACCTTTGCCAAAGGGTCCCTATGTCCTGTGTATGCTATCTGTGTAGTGCTATAATGTATGTATGCTATAGATGTTTTTGTAAGGACGGCATAATAATCACATTCTTTCAGAGTTTCTCTACGATTGAAAATTTATTTATTACAATATTAAATTTTATTTGATCATTTACCAATTTTGAATTTTGTATAAGAAACGGTGTACTAATTTTCAATTTTTATTAAAAATAAAGCCTGATGTTTTAGTGAGTGCAAACATTGTGTGTCGTTTCTTATTTTGATTGACTTAAAAAGGATGTTGGTAATAAAGCTAGTCCGTAAGGTACCACATGTTTTTATTTATTTGGTAACTTGCTTTTCCTTACAAGACATAGCCTTACTCCAAGTCTACTCCCCTATTTAGAGATTCCAAATACAAAAATCCAAATGAGATTGCATATTTATGTAAATTTTGTTAGTCTTTTTCTGAATTTATTTTTCCTGGAATCCATTTAACTAGAACAAGAAAAACCCCTGTGTTTATGTTTGTTTGTCCATTTTCTGCACATGTCTTTTTCGGAGGCTCTTCCACCGACCTTCCCACTTCGCGTAGCGCCTTGTGGTATAGCCCGGTGGCGTTTCTGTCTCCTACTTCATCCATGTGCAGATACCCTGTCCATATTTTAACATTAAAAGAAAGTTAATTATGTTAGTGTAGGATTCCAGTTTTTATATTGTTGATTAGTAGGTGAGAGAGAGAGAGAGAGAACAAAAAGGAAAGCATTTTTAAAAACTTGTGAAAACCATTTTTAAAGGAAATGGGTCATTTCCGTATCGTAATAATTTGTCCACATTTCCTCATTGTATCTATTATAAAGTTAGTTATTCCGAAAAAGGTTTTTTGGTCTAGTTTTACGTCTAAATATAATAATCTATTTCGCTGATATTTGATAGTTTTAATTTTTGCTATTGAAGCAATAATACTGTCTCTTGTCTTTTTATTAGTTTTGCATTCTAGCATTACATGTGTCTTTGTAAAGCTATTTGCTTTACATAACGGACACTTTGGAATTATTTTTATCATGCCTTTCCTTTTTGCTTTTTCCCCAGTAAGCCAAAATGAAGGTATTTAAAAATAATACTTTGAATTTTTAAAGATTTTATATTTGCCCAATTTGACCATGAAATATCCCAGTCTACCCCCCCCCCAATTTTCCCCTTCTACTTTACATCTATGATTTTTTGTATAAAATTCCCTTATTATTTTATATGTATTTTTATCCCCTTCCCAAATTTCTTTTTTGTCTCTAAATTTAAAAACCAAGTCTTTTACGTATTTAAATTTTTTACTTACGAAAATTTTTTTAGTCAAAGCATTGTTCGTAAATATATCCCTTCTATTTCTATTTATAAACCCAAACCAGTAGATGTAAATAGCTTCCCACGGCATATCCGGGGAAGCTTTAATTTTTAAAAATCTATTTATAATATTTGCTTCTTGCATCCATTTTAAGTTGGGTAAAGCTAAACCTCCTCGTTTGCTTTCCCGATATAGAGTTTCTTTCTCGATGTAATGCAATTTAAAATTCCATATATAGTTAACTATATCCTTATCTATTTTATTTAGCACTTTCTGGTGTAAGTCTAAAGATTTTAAAAGGTAATTTATGTTTGAATAAAAGTAAGTTTTTGCATCTTGTGCACGCTCCATTATACACAATGCCGTCTGTGCCCAGATTTCAATATTCTTATCTACTTCTTTTTTTTATAGATTTTTTAAGTTTTCTACCTCCTCATTTTTGCCAAAGAATATGCCTAAGGCTTTAACCCTCTCTTTTGTTAAGTGGGGTGGGAGCCCAGGGTGGTTCCCTCTCCAGTTTCCTATTTTCAATATTTCAGTTTTTCATGAATAATTTTGGACCCAGAGGCTTCACCGAAATTTTCATATTCCTTTTCGAAATGTTTAAAGGACATAATTTTCCTAAATATTATATCATTGGAAGTCAGATCCCCTATTCTATCTATATTATCACTTACCCAATTAAAATCCCCTCCTATCACCAATTCTTCCAAAGAATATTCACTTATATATTTATCAAATTTTTCAATAAAATCAGTTTTTTTTATATTTATTGGCCGGAAAATATATATTTATTATATTGAAACCGTTTACTCTAACATGTAGTACTCTGCCTTCTAACCCACTTTTCCCTTCTATTTTTTCCCAATTTAAATAATTTTTATTTTTTATTATAATGGCTACTCCCCCCTTTACATCATTTCCTATATAGTCACTTAATAAAAGAATGGCGTCTACTTTTTCTTCTATGTATGCGATAAGGTCCTTCAGAAATCCATGATGGGTTTCCTGTATTAAAAGTATATCATAATGTTGTGATAGTTACTCAGTTTGTCTATTTTCTCTTTGTCTATACCGTTTATATTTACTGATACCATTTGTTTAACTAACCCAGGTGGCCACTCTGTCATCTTTAAAGTTTTATATTTCAAAGAAAAGTTATCATTTATTTATTTGAAATTTTACATTTATTTTATAATTATACGTTTACTTGCGGGTTGTTATCTCCCTCTGCTTTGTCACTGCTAATTGATTCGTCTTTGTCGCTTGTAATTTCCGTATTACACATCACCATCTGTCTCTTGTCCATTATCCGTTCCTTTGTCCGTGTCCCTGTCGTTTTCCATATCCATGTCCATGTCCGTTTCTTTGTCCGTTTCTTTATCCGTGTCATTGTCATTGTCTTCGTTTGTGTTGTTGTTCAGTCTGTCTGAATTGTCAGTTTCTTCCCCACTTTCCCCTTCTTTTTCCTTTTTCCCTTTCTTTTTTCCTTTTCTCTCTTCTGGTACTGTTTCTCCTGGCAGCGTCTGCTCACTACTACTTGATGATATCGATACTGATTTGGCTATTTTTCTTTTCCTTGTTCTGGTTTTCGCCACTGGTGTGGATGTTAATAGCTTGATTCCTATCAGGTCTTTAATCATTCCCGTTTCTGGGGAGTCCGCTTGAGGGGATTCTTTTCCATCTTCGTCCTCCTCAGAGAGTACCAAAATTTTGTTCCTTTTAAGTAACTCCATTGTTTGCGTATTTCTTATCCCAGTATACTGTTTGGGCTTAGGTAGTTTTCCCATTCCTTTTCCACCACCTCACTCGGGGTTTCCGTCTCATCCATTGTTTTGGGCTCTGTTGTCAGGATTTCTGGTGCCACATTTTCTGGGTCACTTGTCTTTTCCGCTGTTTCTGCTGTTTCAACTATTTGGGCTGTTTCTGTACTTTTTTCCGTCTTCGTCTGTTTGTTTGTGTTTTCTGTTTCCTGTTCGTTTCTTATTTGGTTCAGGAGTTTACTTATGTTTGCCTGGAATTCATTGTTCTCTGCTTCATTTAGATTAACATTTTGGTTATTCACCATGTTGGCATACGTTTGAGGAGCAGGTTGGTTCTTGCAGTCTTTTGGGCTGTGCCCTACTTGCTTGCATCTTGGGCATAACCGATCGTTTTCACAACCCCTGTACCAGGTTTGTACAAGAAAACCCATTACATAAAAGTATGATGGGATTTTCTTTGCCTCTTCTCTACGTACTGTCAGTATCCTCACTCCAGATTTTACATCTTTAAAACCCCATATGGTTGCCATTTTGTGTCCTAACACCTGGGTTTTCATCTTGTTTTCAATTTTGTCGATCACCTCTCGATTGTGTATCTCTAGAGGGAGGCCAGAAATAAACAGATCCGTCTTCTTTCCCTCAACCTCTCTTATTACAGGTATTGTCTCCCCTACTTTGGCTTTTAGTCCTCTCACTTCTATGTAGTCCTGTTTGATGATCGAGTTTCCTTAATCCTTTGGGTACAAAACAAATTTGTTTTTCCCCCCATTTTGTAACCCATAAATGTCATTGACATTTACTCCTTGTGTCCTCATTGCTATTAATATGTCTGATTGTCTTGGGCAATTTTCAATGTCCCCAAAATCTATTAACTGACATCCTGGTGGGTGCTTTAAAGGCTCTTAGGGCTGGTGCTGGTATCACCGCAATAGCTGGCAGCCATCTTGGTGCCATGCTTCCCGCGCTTTGCTCTTTTTTTGGGGGCACCAGACAGATGCCCCCCCCCCCACTTTCCAAAAAAAATATAAGTTTTTATGTATAGGTGTATCCCCCTCAGAGGTGTTGTAAGTGTATTTATTTTAAAATAGAATTTTGCTCCCAATTTTTGTGTGGGGTATTCTTTTTTCCTAGTGTTATCTAAAAGATGAGTTCCCCTCTCTGGTTTAAAGCACCAGTTTGGAGAACATCATCTTTTTTTTATAGTGACCTTTGCCAAAGGGTCCCTATGTCCTGTGTGTGCTGTCTGTATAGTGCTATTGTGTATGTATGCTATAGATGTTTATGTGAGGACGGCATAATAATCATATTCTTTCAGAGTTTCTTTACGATTGAAAATTTGTTCATTACAATATTAAATTTTATTTGATCCTTTATCAATTTTGAATTTTGTATAAGAAACGGTGTAATAAAAATTTTTTCCATTTTTTATTTAAAAAAAAAGCCTGATGTTTTAGTGAGTGCAACGATTGTGTGTCGCTTCTTATTTTAGTTGATTTAAAAAGGGAGGTTGGTAGTAAAGCTAGTCCGTAAGGTACCACAAGTTTTTATTTATTTAGTAACTTGCTTTTCCTCACTAGACCTAGCCTTACTCCAAGTCTACTCCTCTATTTAGAAATTCCAAATAAAAAAAATCGAAATTATATTGTAGATTTTGTTAGTCATTTTCCTGCATTTTTCTTCCCGGAATCCATTTAAAAAAACTAGAATTAGAAGATCCCCTGTGTTTATGTTTGTTTGTCCATATTCTGCACATGTCTTTTTCGGAGGCTCTTCCACCGACCTTCCCACTTCGCGTAGCGCCTTGTGGTATAGCCCGGTGGCGTTTCTGTCTCCTACTTCATCCATGTGCAGATACCCTGTCCCTATTTTTGAAATAAAGGAAAGTTAGTTATGTTAGTACAGGATTCCAGTTTTTATATTGTTGATTAATAGGTGAGAGAAAGTAAAAAAGCAAAGCATTTCTAAAAACTTATATAAAAACATTTTAAAGGAAATGGGTCATTTCCGTATCGTGATAACTTGACCACATTTCCTCATTGTATCTATTATGAAATTTGTTATTTCCAAAAAGGTTTTCTGATCTAGTTTCACATCCAAGTATAATATTCTATTTCGTTGATATTTAATGGTTTTCATTTTTAGTATTGAAGCAATGATACGGTCTCTTGTCTGTTTGTTGGTTTTGCATTCTAGCATTACATGTCTCTTTTGTAAAGCTATATGCTTTACACTGCGGGCACTTTGGAATTACTTTAATCATACCTTTCCTTTTTGCTGTTTCTCCAGTAAGCCACACGTCATGTAGGTATTTAAAGATAATACTTTGCATTTTTAAGGATTTTATATTTGCCCAGTTTTGCCATGTAATATCCCATTCTACCCCCCAGTTCTCTCTTTCAACCTTACATCTATGATTTTTTGTGTAAAATTCCCTTATTAATTTGTATGTATTTTTATCCCCTTCCCCTTCCCAAATTTCTTTTTTATCTCTAAATTTAAAAACCAAGTCCTTTATATATTTGAATTTTTTACTTATGAAAAATTTTTTAGTCAAGGCATTATTCATAAAAATATTTCTTCTATTTCTGCTTATAAAACCAAACCAGTATATGTATGTCGCTTCCCATGGCATATCCGGGGAAGCTTTAAATTTTAAAAATCTATAATATTTGCTTCTTGTGTCCACTTTTAAGTTGGGTAAAGCTAAACCTCCTCGTTTGCTTTCCCGATATAGAGTTTCTTTATCTGTATAGTGCAGTTTAAAATTCCATATATAATTAATTATTTCCTTATCTATTTTATTAAGCAATTTCTGGTGTAAGTCTAATGATTTTAAAATATAGTTTATGTTAGAATAAAACTAAGTTTTTACAACTTGTGCTCGCTCCATTATACACAATGGCGTCTGTGCCCAGGTTTCAATATTCTTATCTACTTTCTTTTTTAATTTTTTTAAGTTTTCTACCTCCTCATTTTTGCCAAAGAAAATTCATAAGGCTTTAACCCTCTCTTTTATTAAGTGGGGTGGGAGCCCAGGGTGGTTCCCTCTCCAGTTTCCTATTTTCAATATTTCAATTTTTTCATGATTAATTTTGGACCCTGAAGCTTTACCGAAATTTTCGTATTCCTTTTCCAAATGTTTAAAGGAATTTGGGTCACTTATAAAGTTTGTGCAGTCGTCCGCATGCTGGAGCATTTTGAAATCTTTCAGATTTGGGATCTTAATTCCTTCTATGAGTTTATTAGTTCTTATTTTTATGCTTAGTATTTCAATCGCTATTACGTATAATAGCACTAATAAAGGACAGCCTTGTCTGACTGATCTCTGTATCTCAAATTTTGCCGTAATACCACCATTAACCTGTACTCTAGCATTTATGTCTCTGTACAGGATTTCAGTCCATTTACGGAAATCTTCTCCGAAACCAAATTTTACAAGTACTTGTTGTACATAGTTGTGTTCAATTCTGTCAAAAGCTTTTTCTTGGTCGAGAAGCACCATGGCGCCTCTCTGACCTGATTCTTTTATAAATTCAATTATCGTTTTAATGTTTAAAATATTATTCTGGATATCATTTCCAATTGCACCACACGTTTGATTTTTATTTATTATTTTATTCATACATTTCTTTATTCTATTAGCTAGTAGTTTACTTAAAATTTTGTAATCATTATTAAGGAGGGAGATGGGCCTCCAATTTTTTAGATCCTTCTTATCTCCCTTCCCCTTATATATTAGTATAATCAACCCTTCCCTCATCGTATCTGTCATTTTATTATTTCTTAACAATATATTATTATATAAGGATTCCAAGATTGGCGCTAACTCACGTTGGAATTTTTTATAAAATTCCCCCGTGAGTCCATCTCTCCCTGGTGACTTCCCTTTGGCTAGGGAGTTGATAGTTTTAACGATCTCTTCTGTAACAATAAAATCATCACATAAGTCTTTATGTACTGATGTAATTTGTTCACATTTAATATCTTTTAAATATGCATTTATTTTGTCCCCGTTTATATTTTGAGTTTTATATAGATTGCTATAAAAGGAATTAATTTTTCCCAAAATTTCGGATTTTTTATTTAAAATTTTTCCTTTCTCATCAGTTAGTGTGGTTAGATTTTTTTCCTCTCCTGTTCTAAATTCTTCTCTTTTATATATACCCCTTGCTATTGTATATGACCCTGAAAATTTCCCCGCCCTAATTTCTGTGCCCTTATTTTCCTGATCCCTAATTTCTTTTAATTTATCATAAAGAATACTTTGTTTTTCCTTTTCTTTTGTTTTTTTTAAGTTGTATCAATATCTCTTCCTTTTCCTTTCTCCTCAATTCACTTAATCTTATGCTAAAATGTACAGCTATACTTTTAATTTTCTTTTTAAACTTATCCCATTGCGTTAAAATATCTATTTCTTCTATTAAAAACATCCTATTTATTTGAAACTTTACTTCTTTTATGAATTCTTCATTTTCTAAAAGTTTATTATTGATCTTCCACGTTCCCTTTCCCGATTTAATCCTATTTTTTGTTTTAATCTTTACATCAATTAATTTATGGTCAGATATTTTATAGTCTATAATTTTAGCATCTATATACAATTCTTTATTAAAAAAGTTCCCATAAAATTTGTCCAGTCTGTTTGCTAACCCATTTTTGTATTCATAAGTGTATTCAGTTCTAAGTAAGTTTAATTTCCTATATATATCCTCAAGTTTGTTTTTTTTTTTAAATTCTAACATGGCTTTCCTAAATATTATGTCGTTGGAAGTCAAATCCCCTATTCTGTCAATATTGTCACTTACCCAGTTAAAATCCCCTCCTATTACCGTTTCTTCCATAGAAAATTCACTGACATATTTATCTAATTTTTCAATAAAATCAGTTTTTTTATATTTATTGGCTGGAAAGTATGTATTTATTATATTAAAACCGTTTACTTTTACATGTAATATTCTCCCTTCTAGCCCACTTTTCCCCTCTATTTTTTCCCAATTTAGATAATTTTTATTTTTTATTATAGTGGATACTCCCCCCTTTACATCATTTCCTATATAATCACTTAATAAAACAATTGCATCTATTTTTTCTTCTTCTTATGAGCTATAAGGTCTTTCGTGAAACCATTGTGAGTTTCCTGTATTAAAAATATATCGTAAGCATTATAAAAATTGCTCAGTTTATCTATTTTCTCTTTGTCTACCCCGTTTATATTCACTGATACTATATGGAAGTTTAGTCCCTCCATTTTTTTTGCTTTCCCAGGTGGCCATTCTTGCATCTTAAAGATTTTATATTTAAAGAAAGGTTAAGATTTGTTTATTTGAAATTTATATTTACTCTATAAATTATACATTTTCTTGGGGGTTGGTTCCCCCCTCTGCTTTGTCAATGCTAGATGCATCGTCTTTGTCACTTGTAAGTTCCGTATTGCATGTCATCATCTCTGTCTCGTCCTTTTTCAGTGTTCCTATCGTTTCCGTCGTTTCCCATTTCCATGTCCGTATCCGTTTCCATTCCTTTATCCATGTCATTGTCCTTGTCTTCATTTGTATCGTCATTCTGTTTGTCCGAGTTGTCTGAAATGTCCGTTTCTTCTCCATTTTCTCCTTTCTTTTTTTTTCTTTCTTTTTTTTCTTTTCTTTCCTCAGGTGCTGATTCACCAGGTAACGTCGGCTCACTACTACTGGTCGATATTGAGACCGATTTAGCAATTTTTCTTTTTCTTGTTCTTGCTTTTGGCACTGGCGTCGATGTCAAAGGCTTAATCCCTATCAAATCTTGGATCATCCCTGTTTCTAGGGAGCCCGCTTGAGGGGATTCTTCTCCATCTTCATCCTCCTCAGATAGTACATAAAATTTGTTCATTTTGAGTATCTCCATTGCATTTGTGTTTGTTATCCCAGTGCTGTTGGGGCTTAGGTAATTTTCCCATTCCACCACCTCGTCTCATTCATCGTTTTTGGTTCTATTGTCTGGATCCCTGGTGTCTCTTTTTTCAGGGTCGTTTGTCTTTTCCTCCGGTTCAACTATTGGGGGTGTTTCTTTTGTTTTTTCCAGCTCTGTCTGTTTACTTGTACTTTGCGTTTCCTGTTCTTTTCTTACATGTTCCACGAGTTTGTTTATGGTGGCCTGAAATTCGTTGTTTTCTGCATCGCTCAGGTTTACATTTTGGTTATTCACCATGTTTGCGTATGTACGAGGAGCAGGTTGGTTTTTGCAATCCTTTGGGCTGTGCCCTACTTGTTTACATCTCGGGCATGATCGGTCATTTTCGCAGCCCCTGTACCATGTTTTTACTAAAAATCCCATTACGTAAAAATACGATGGTATTTTCTTTGCTTCCTCTCTGCGTACTGTTAATATCCTCACTCCGGATTTGGTGTCATTGAAGCCACATATAGTGGCCATTTTGCTTTCTAGCACCTGAGTTTTCAGCTTGTTCTCTATTTTCTCAATCACCTCTCTACTGTGGATCTCCAGAGGGAGGCCAGAAACAAACAAGTCCGTTTTCTTTCCCTCCACCTCTCTGATCACAGGAGTAGTCTCTCCAACTTTGGCTTTTAGCCCTCTCACTTCAGTGTTGTCTTGCTTGATTATTTTGTTTCCATAGTCCTTCGGGTACAGTATAAATTTATTTCTCCCTCCATTCTGTAGTCCAAAAATGTCGTTGACATTCACTCCTTGCGTCCTTAGTGCGATTAAGATGTCAGATTGTCTTGGACAGTTCTCAATGTCTCCGAAGTCTATCAACTGGCACCCTGGAGGGTGAAATGCTATCAACTTATTCCCCTCTACTTTTGTTACAAAATAATTTTGTAACTTTGTTCCAGTTTTTCTCTTCATTCTCTCACTTCCCTCAATCTGTACCTGCGCCATTTGGATTAGGTGAGTAAGATTTACCTAACATGAGTTATTTTCACCTAAATTTTCTCTATCAAAAAAATAGCAGGTCTCACACCACTACTAAATTTGGATTTCCCAAAAAAACTAAGTTTTCCAGTTGAATAGCTGGTCAACTATGCCTATGTCTCAAGGATTTGTAAAGACTGTATATCAAAAAATGCATAAAACAAAACTCAAAAATTTGCAAAATACAAAAATGAAGAAAATACACAAAAATACCAAATGCACCAAAACACTAATGGATTAAGCAAAGGCTGTCCATATCTTTGGCACAAAATACAAAAAGGAAAAAGAAAAAAAATAATAAATGAAAAAGTGTAGATTAATGTGATCTCACCCTGGCAAAAAAACTCTTCTACTCAGTCTGCTTGGTCTTTTTTTTGGGGGGGGGGGCACCAGATAGATGCCCCCCCCCCCACTTCCAAAAAAAAAATAAAAGTTTTTATGTGTAGATGTTTCCCCCTCAGAGGTGTTGTAAGTGTATTTATTTTAAAGTAGAGTTTTGCTCCCAATTTTTGTGGGGTATTTCTTTTTTCCTAGTGTTTTCTAAAAGATGAGTCTCCCTCTCTGGTTTAGTTTACCAGTTTGGAAAAAAACGTCATCTTTTTTAACAGTGACCCTTGCCAAAGGGTCCCTATGTCCTGTGTGTGCTATCTGTATGGTGCTATAATGTATGTATGCTATAGATATTTGTGTTAGGACGGCACAATGATCATATTCTTTTTAGAGTTTCTTTACAAAATGAATATTTATTTATTTCAATATTTTTGAATTTTGTATAAGAAACGGTGTGATAAGGAAAATTTGAAAAAATAAAGCCTAATGTTTTAATGAGTGCAGGATTTATGTGTCGTTTCTTATTTTTGCTGGTTTGAAAATAGGAGGTTGGTGGTAAAGCCAGTCCGTGAGGTTCCACAAGTCTTTATTTATTTTGTAACTTGCTTCTCCCCACTAGACCTGGCCTTACTCCAATTTTACTCCTCTATTTAGGAAATCCAAATATAAATAGCAGACAAAATATATTTCATATTTATATAGATTTTGTTAGTATGTCCTAAATTTTCTTCCTGGAATCCCTTTAAAACTAGTAATAACAATTCCCTTGTATTCATGTTTGTTTGTCCATATTCTACACATGTCTTTTTCGGAGGCTCTTCCACCGGCCTTCCCACTTCGCGTAGCGCCTTGTGGTATATAGCCCGGTGGCGTTTCTGTCTCCTACTTCGTCCATGTGTAGATACCCTGTCCCCATTTTTGAATTAGAAATTAAAGAAAAATTTATTTTGTTAGTACAGGATTCCAGTTCCTTTATTTTGTTGGTTAATATGTGAGTGACTAGAAAGGGAAAATAAGCATTTCTAAACTATCTTCTAAAAGAAATATTTTAAAGAAAATTGGTCATTTACGTATCGTAATGACTTGACCACATTTTCGCATTGTTTCCACTATAAAATTTGTTGTTTCAAAGAAGGTTTTCTGGTCTAGTTTCGCGTCCAAATATAAAATTCTGTTACGTTGATATTTAATTGTTTTTATTTTTTGTATTAGAGCAATGACCCTGTCCCTTGTCTGTTTGTTTGTCTTGCATTCTAGCATTACGTGCGCTTTTGTAAAGATATATGCTTTACACAGCGGGCACTTTGGTATTATTTGGATGATCCCTTTCCTTTTTGCTGTTTCACCCGTGAGCCATACATCATGTAAGTATTTAAATATTATGCTTTGCATTTTTAATGATTTTATATTAGCCCAATTTTGCCATGTGGTGTTCCATTCAACCCCCCAGTTTTCACTTTCCACCTTACATCTTTGATTTTTTGTGTAATATTCTCTTATTAATTTGTAAGTATTTTTATTTCCTTCCCCTTCCCAGATTTCTTTTTTATCCCTAAATTTAAAAATCAAGTCCTTTATATATTTAAATTTTTTACTTGTGAAAAATTTTTTTGTCAAGGTATTATTCATAAATATATCTCTTCTATTTATGTTTATGAAGCCAAACCAATATATGTATATTGCTTCCCACGGCATATCCGGGGAAGCTTTAAGTTTTAAAAATCTATTTATAATGTTTGCTTCTTGTGACCACTTTAGGTTGGGTAACCCTAAACCTCCCCTTTTACTTTCCCGATATAGGGTTTCTTTATCTATATAATGTAGTTTAAAATTCCATTTATAATTGATTATTTCCTTATCTTTTTTATTAAGTAACTTCCGATGTAAATCTAGTGATTTTAAAACATAGTTTATATTTTTATCTACTTTCTTTTTTAAATTTTTTAAGTTTTCTATCTCTTCATTTTTGCCAAAGAAAATTCCTAAGGCTTTAAACCTTTCTTTTATTAAGCGGGGTGGGAGCCCAGGATGGTTCCCCCTCCAGTTTCCTATTTTTAAAATTTCAGTTTTTTCATGGTTAATTTTGGACCCTGAGGCTTTACCAAAGTTTTCGTATTCCTTTTCTAAATGTTTAAAGGAATTTGGGTCACTTATGAAGTTTGTACAGTCATCTGCATGTTGGAGCATTTTGAAGTCTTCTTTCAAATTTGGGATCTTAATTCCTTCTATTTGTTTATTGGTTCTTATTTTTATACTTAGTATTTCAATCGCTATTACGTATAATAGCATTGATAAAGGACAGCCTTGTCTGACTGATCTCTGTATTTCAAATTTTGCCGTGATACCACCATTAACCTGTACTCTAGCATTTATATCTCTGTACAGGATTTCAGTCCATTTCCGGAAATTTTCTCCGAAACCAAATTTTTCGAGCACTTGTTGCACATAGTTGTGTTCAGTTCTGTCGAAGGCTTTTTCTTGGTCGAGAACCACCATGGCGCCCCTCTGACCTGATTCTTTTATAAACTCAATAATCGTTTTGACGTTTAAAATATTATTCTGTATATCATTCCCAATTGCCCCGCACGTTTGATTTCTGTTTATTATTTTATTCATACATTTCTTTATCCTATTGGCTAATAATTTACTTAAAATTTTATAGTCATTATTAAGGAGGGAGATGGGCCTCCAATTTTTTAAATCCTTCCTATCTCCCTTCCCCTTATATATTAGTATAATTAGCCCTTCCCTCATTGTATCTGTCATTTTATCATTTCTTAACAGTATATTATTATATAAGGATTCCAAGATTGGCGCTAACTCACGTTGAAATTTTGTGTAAAATTCCCCCGTGAGTCCATCTCTCCCTGGTGACTTCCCTTTGGCTAGGGAGTTAATAGTTTTAACAATCTCTTCTGTCACAATAAAATCATCACATAAGTCTTTATGTACTGATGTAATTTTTTCACATTTAATATCTTTTAGATATTCTGTTATTATCTCCCCTTTAATATTCTGAGTTCTGTATAAATTACTATAGAATGAGTTAATTTTTTCCAAAAATTTTTTCTTTCTTTTTTACTTAAAATTCCTCCTTTCTCATCAGCTAAACTGGTTAAATTTTTTTCCTCACCTTTCCTAAATTCTTTCCTTTTATATAGACCCCTTGCTTTCGTGTATAAAACTGAAAATTTTCCCGCCCTGATTTCTGCACCCTTATTTTCCTGATCCCTTATTTCTTTTAATTTATCATAAAGTATACCTTGCTTTCCCTTTTCTTTTGTTTTTTTTAGCTGTATCAATATCTCTTCTTTTGCTTTTCTCCTCATTTCACTTAATCTTATACTAAAATTTACTGCTATATTTTTAATTTTCTTTTTAAACTTATCCCATTGCTTTAAAATATCTATTTCTTCTATTAAAAACATCTTATTTATTTGAATTTTCACTTCCTTTATGAAATCTTCATTTTCTAAAAGTTTATTATTCATCTTCCACGTTCCTTTTCCCCATCTAATTCTATTTTTTGTTCTAATCTTTACATCTATTAATTTATGATCGGAAATTTTATAATCTATAATTTTTGCATCTATATACAGCTCTTTATTAAAAAAATTCCCATAAAATTTGTCCAATCTGCTTGCTAAACCATTTTTATATTCATAAGTGTATTCAGTTCTAAGTAAATTTAGGTTCCTATATATATCCTCGAAATTATGTTTGTTTAAATATTCTATCATAGTTTTCCTAAAAATTATGTCATTAGAAGTCAGCTCCCCTATCCTATCAATATTGTCCCTTACCCAGTTAAAATCTCCTATTACTGTTTCTTCCATCTAGAATTCACTGACATATTTATCTTTTTTTTCAATAAAATCAGTTTTTTTATATTTATTTGCTGGGAAGTATGCATTTATTATATTAAAGCCGTTTATTTTTACATGTAACATTCTCCCTTCTAGTCCACTTTTCTCTTCTATTTTTTCCCAATTTATATAGTTTATTTTTTATTATAGTTGCTACACCCCCCTTAACATCAGTTCCTATGTAATCACTTAGTAAAACAATTGCATCCATTTTTTCTTCCACATAAGCTGTTAGGTCTTTTGTGAAACAGTTGTGGGTTTCCTGTATTAAATATAAATCATGTATTATATAGATTACTCAATTTATCAATTTTTTCTTTATCTACCCCGTTTATATTTACTGATACAATATGGAAGTTTTGTTCCTCCATTTTTTGTTTTCTCTCCCAGGTGGCCATCTTGCATCTTGAAGGTTTTATAACTAATGAAAAATTTACATTTGTTTATTTGAAACTTTATATTTATATTTACATTTACTTAATTTATGATTATATATTTTCATGGGGGTTGGTTCCCCCCTCTGATTTATCAATGCTAGATGCATCGTCTTTGTCTGTTGTTAGTTCAGTGTTACATGTCACCATTTCTGTCTCATGTCCTTTTTCGATGTTCCTATCATTTTCGTCATTCCTCATTTCCATGTCCGTGTCCGTGTCCATTTCTGTATCCATGTTATTATCCTTGTCTTCGTTTGTAATATCATTGTCCTTGTCTTCGTTCGTTCCGTCATCTTTTTTGTCCGAGTTTTCCGATGTGTCTATCCCTTCTCTGTTTCCTCTTTCTTTCTTCTTCTTCCCTTTCTTTTTTCCCCTTCTTTCTTCCGACAGTATCTCGCCTGGTGGCGTCATTTCACTACTGCTACTTGGTATTGAAACCGACTTTGCTATCTTCCTTTTCCTTGTTCTTTCCTTGGGTACTGGCGTCGATGTTAGCGGCTTAATCCCTATTAAATCCTGAATCATTCCTATTTCTTGGGATCCCATTTGATGGGATTCTTCCTCCTCTTTATCCTCTTCCTCTTCCGATAATATGTAGTATTTGTTCTGTTTAAGTAGCTCTTTGACGTTTGTATTCGCTATACCCGTACTATTGGGGCTCAGACAGTTTCCCCACTCTCTCACCTCACTCGGGAGCTCTGTCTCATCTACCGTTTTTTGTTCTGTTATCCCACTCTCTCATGCCTCTTTTCCCGGGTCTTTTGTACTTTCTTCCTGTGCAGCTACTGCTGGTGTGTCTTTTGTCTTTTCCGCTTCAGTTTGCTTGCTTGTGTTTTGAGCCTCATGCTCTTTCCTCACCTGGTCTAAGAGTTTGTTTATTGTCGCCTGGAACTCATTATTTGCCGCTTCACTCAAATTTACGTTCTGGTTGTTCACCATATTTGCATAGGTCTGCGGCGCAGGCTGATTTTTGCAATCTCTTGGTCCATGCCCTATTTGTTTGCATCTTGGACATGCGCGGTCGTATTCGCATCCCCTATACCACGTCTTAACCAGGAAGCCCATCACGTAGAAGTGCGATGGTATCTTTTTCGCCTCCACTCTTTACTGTTATGATCCTCACTCCTGATTTAACGTCGTTAAATCCCCATACGGTGGCCATTTTGCTTTCTAGTACTTGAATCTTCAATTTATTCTCTATCTTGTCGATAACTTCTCTGTTATGAATTTCCAGTGGGAGGCCGGAAACAAACAAGTCTGTCTTTTTACCCTCCACTTCTCTGATCACCGGAAATGTCTCTCCCACTTTCGCTTTAATCCCTCGCACCTCTATACTGTCTTGTTGGATTATTTTCCTTCCGTAATCTTTTGGATATAGAATGTACTTGTTTCTACCTCCGTTCTGCAGTCCATATATTTCACTCACATTTACACCCTGAGTCTTGAGTGTTATTAGAATGTCTGATTGTCTAGGACAATTGTCTGTGTCTTCAAAGTCAATTAGTTGACACCCCGGGCGATGAAATGCAAGTAATCTGTTTCCTTCTATTTTAGTTACAAAGTAATTTTGTAACTTTGTTCCAGTTTTTTTTACCTCACTTGCCCCAATCTGTTCTTGCGCCATTTTAGCCTTAAGTGAGTACAGCTAACGCGAGTTATTTTCACCTAAGAGCAGGTCACACACCACTATTTGATTTTGATTTCCCAAAATACTGAATTTTTTAGTTAAGTAGCTGGTCAACTATGTCAAAATCACACTGATTTGTAACTTCTGTGTAACAAATTACATACACAGCATACCAAAAATGTTCAAAGTACAAAAATGAAAAAAAAATTTCACAAAAATGCAAAATTACATTTGCTCCAAAAGAAAAATTTTGGCACAAGATGCAGCAATGAAAATGAAAAAGAAAATTAAATGAAAAATGAAAAAAAAAGTGTGAACGCAAAAGATCTCACCCTGGCACACACAAAATTTCCTCACACACTACTGCTGGTTTGCTTGGTCCTTTTGGGGGGGGGCACCAGACAGATGCCCCCCCCCACTTCCCAAAAAAATAAAAGGTTTTTATGTGTATATGTTCCCCCTCAGAGGTGTTGTAAGTGTGTTTATTTTGAAATAGAATTTCGCTCCCAATTTTTGTGGGGTATTTCTTTTTCCCTAGTGTTTTCTAAAAAAGTGAGTCTTCTTCACCGGTTTAATTTACCAGTTGGGAAGGACCGCATCTTTTTTTTTTAAACAGTGACCCTTGCCAAGGGGTCCCTATGTCCTATGTGTGCTATCAGTATGGTGCTATATTGTATGTATGCTATAGATGTCTGTGTTAGGACGGCACAATGAACATATTCTTCTTAGAGTTTCTTTACAAATTAAATTATTTATTTAATTCAATATTTATTTCAATATTTTTGAATTTTGTATAAGAAACCGTGTGATAAGGAGAATTAAAGGAAAAAAAAACCCTAATGTTTTATTGAGTGCATGATTTATGTGTCGTTTCTTATTTTTTCTGGTTTAAAAAATAGGAGGTTGGTGGTAAAGACAGTCCGTGAGGTTCCACAAGTCTTTATTTATTTTGTAACTTGCTTCACCCCACTAGACCTGGCCTTACTCCAGTTTTACTCCTCTATTTAAAAGTTCCAAATATAAAAAGTAAACAAAAACTAATTCATTTTTAATAGATTTTGTTAGTATTTCCTACAAATTCTTCCTGGAATCTCTTTAAAAACCATTAAGAACAATTCCTTTGTGTTCATGTTTGTTTGTCCATATCCTACACGTCTTTTTCGGAGGCTCCTCCACCGGCCTTCCCACTTCGCGTAGCGCCTTGTGGTATAGCCCGGTGGCGTTTCTGTCTCCTACTTCGTCCATGTGTAGGTACCCTGTCCCATCTTGAATTTGAAGTAGAAGAAAATTTATTTTGTTAGTACAAGATTCCAGTTCATTTACTTGTTGGTTAATATGTGAGTTACTAAAAAGGGAAAATAAACATTTCTAAACTATCTTTTAACTTGGTCATTTACGTATCGTAATGACTTGACCGCAATTGCGCATTGTTTCCACTATAAAATTCGTTGTTTCAAAGAAAGTTTTCTGGTTCAATTTCGCATCCAAATATAAAATTCTGTTACGTTGGTATTTAATTGTTTTTATTTTTTGTATTGAAGCAATGACTCTGTCTCTTGTCGGTTTGTTTGTCCTACATTCTAGCATTACGTGCGCTTTTGTAAAGCTATATGCTTTACATAGCGGGCACTTTGGTATTATTTGGATCATCCCTTTTCTTTTTGCTGTTTCACCCGTTAGCCATATATCATGCAAGTATTTGAAAATTATGCTTTGCATTTTTAATGATTTTATATTAGCCCAATTTTGCCAAGTGTTGTTCCATTCAACCCCCCAATTTTCACTTTCCACCTTACATCTTTGATTTTTTGTGTATTGTTCTCTTATTAATTTGTAAGTGTTTTTATTTCCTTCCCCTTCCCAGATTTCTTTTTTATCCCTATATTTAAAAATTAAGTCCTTTATATATTTATATTTTTTATTTGTGAAAAATTTTTTTGTCAGAGTATTATTCATAAAAATATCTCTTCTATTCCTATTTATGAATCCGAACCAATATATGTATATTGCTTCCCACGGCATATCCGGGGAAGCTTTAAGTTTTAAAAATCTATTTAAAATGTTTGCCTCTTGTGCCCATTTTAAATTGGGTAGCCCTAAACCTCCCCTTTTACTTTCCCGATATAGGGTTTCTTTATCTATATAGTGTAATTTAAAATTCCATATATAATTGATTATTTGCTTATCTACTTTATTAAGTATCTTCTGATGTAGATCTAGTGATTTTAAAACATAGTTTATATTTGAATAAAAGTAAGTTTTTGCAACTTGTGAACGCTCCATTATACAAAGTGGCGTCTGGGCCCAGGTCTCAATACTTTTATCTACTTTCCTTTTTAAATTTTTTAAGTTTTCTATCTCTTCATTTTTGCCAAAGAAAATTCCTAAGGCTTTAACCCTTTCTTTTATTAATCGGGGTGGGAGCCCAGGATGGTTCCCCCTCCAGTTTCCTATTTTTAAAATTTCAGTTTTATCATGGTTTATTTTGGACCCTGATGCTTTACCAAAATTTTCGTATTCCTTTTCTAGATGTTTAAAGGAATTTGGGTCACTTATGAAGTTTGTACAGTCATCTGCATGTTGGAGCATTTTGAAATCTTCTTTCAAATCTGGGATCTTAATTCCTTCTATTTGTTTGTTGTTTCTTATTTTTATACTTAGTATTTCAATCGCTATTACGTATAATAGCATTGATAGAGGGCAGCCTTGTCTGACTGATCTCTGTATTTCAAATTTTGTCGTGATACCACCATTAACCTGTACTCTAGCATTTATATCTCTGTACAGGATTTCAGTCCATTTCCGGAAATTTTCTCCGAAACCAAATTTTTCGAGCACATGTTGCACATAGTTATGTTCAATTCTGTCGAAGGCTTTTTCTTGGTCGAGAACCACCATAGCGCCCCTCTGACCTGATTCTTTTATAAACTCAATGATCGTTTTGATATTTAAAATATTATTCTGTATATCGTTCCCCATTGCCCCGCAAGTTTGATTTCTATTTATTATTTTGTACATACATTTTTTTATCCTATTGGCTAGTATTTTACTTAAAATTTTATAGTCATTATTAAGGAGGGAGATGGGCCTCCAATTTTTTAAATCCTTCCTATCTCCCTTTCCCTTGTATATTAGTATAATAAGCCCTTCCCTCATTGTATTTGTCATTTTATCATTCCTTAATAATATATTATTGTATAAGGATTCCAAGATTGGCGCTAACTCACGTTGGAATTTTTTATAAAATTCCCCCGTGAGTCCATCTCTCCCTGGTGTCTTCCCTTTGGCTAGGGAGTTAATAGTTTTAACAATTTCTTCTGTCACAATAAAATCATCACATAAGTCTTTATGTACTGATGTAATTTTTTCACATTTAATATCTTTTAAATATTCTGTTATTATCTCCCCTTTAATGTTCTGAGTTTTGTATAAGTTACTGTAGAAAGAGTTAATTTTTCCCAAAATTTCATCTTTTTTTATTTAGAATCCCTCCTTTCTCATCATTTAAGCTGGTTAAAATTTTTTCCTCTCCTTTCCTAAATTCTTCCCTTTTGTATAGACCCCTTGCTTTTGTGTACAAGGCTGAAAATTTCCCCGCTCTGATTTCGGCCCCCTTGTTTTCCTGATCCCTTATCTCTTTTAGTTTATCATAAAGTATTTCTTGCTTATCCTTTTCTTTTGTTTTCTTTAACTGAATCAATATCTCTTCTTTTTCTTTTCTCCTTATTTCGCTTATTCTTGTACTAAAATTTATTGCTATTTTTTTAATTTTCTTTTTAAACTTATCCCATTGTTTTAAAATATCTATTTCTTCTACTAGAAACATCTTATTTATTTGAAAATTTACTTCCTTTATAAAGTCTACATTTTCTAAAAGTTTATTATTTATTTTCCACGTCCCGTTTCCCCATCTAATTCTATTTTTTGTCCTAATTTTCACATCTATTAATTTATGGTCTGAGATTTTATAGTCTATAATGTTTGCATCTATATATAGTCCTTTATTAAAAAAATTCCCATAAAATTTGTCCAATCTGCTTGCTAGGCAGTCTTTATATTCATAAGTGTATTCAGTATTTAATAGATTCAGGTTCCTATATATATCCTCTAGGTTGTGTTTTCTTAAAAATTCCATCATAGTATTCCGAAAAATTATATCATTTGAAGTCAGATCTCCTTTCCTATCAATATTATCCCTTACCCAGTTAAAATCTCCTCCTAGTACTGTTTCTTCCATTGAGAATTCACTTACATATTTATCTATTTTTTCAATAAAATCTGTTTTTTTTATATTTATTTGCTGGAAAATATACGTTTATTATATTAAATCCGTTTATTTTAACATGTATCATTCTCCCTTCTAGTCCACTTTTTTCTTCTGTTTTTTCCCAATTTATATAGTTTTTGTTTTTTATTATTATTGCTACACCCCCCTTAATATCAGTTCCTGTGTAATCACTTAGTAGAACTATTGCATCCATTTTTTCTTCCACATAGGCTATAAGTTCTTTTGTGAAGCCGTTGTGAGTTTCCTGTATTAGATATACGTCATATGTATTGTATAGATTACACAGTTTATCAATTTTTTCTTTATCTACCCCATTTATATTTACTGATACAATATGGAAGTTTTGTTCCTCCATTTTCTGTTTTTTCTCCCAGGTGGCCATCTTGCATCTTTAAGGTTTTGTATCTAATGAAGCATTTACATTGTTTATTTGTAATCTTTCCTAAATTTGTGATTAATTTATGATTATATGTTTTCCTGGAGGTTGGTTCACCCCTCTGGTTTATTAATGCTAGAAGCATCTTCTTTGTCTGTTAGTAGTATATGGGGGCGATATGGCCCCACGTAGACCGTAATGTTAAAAACAGGTCCCGGCACTATGGCCCCAAAATTTATAGCCCCACGTAGACCTCTATGTTAAAAAAGGGTCCCGGCACTATAGCCCCAAAATGTATAGCCTCACGTATACTTCTATGTTAAATTTGGTCGTTTGTACCGTAGCCTCAAGATTTATAGCTTCACGTAGACTTCTATCTTAAATTTGGTCGTTTGTACCGTGGCCTCAAGATTTATAGTCTCACGTAGACTTCTGTGGTAGAAGAGGTGGTTTGTACTTTGGGGACAATGGGAATTTAACATGAGAATGTCAACTGGAGGTCAATGGAAATTGAACATGGGTAATGTCGTGGGGTTTATAGGGTCAAAACTATTTATAGGGTGAAATGTATTTATTGGACAAAGGGTTGAGAGAGACAAACATAGACATACAGAAACAAACAAATACACATCCAAACACACAGAAAAGGGGACAGAGATGTTGCAAAGAAATACTCGCAGACAGAATAGAGACTCCAAAAGAAAAGACTTTTGTATGGGTACAAACATTTATTCAAATATATACATGGGCTCTACGGCCTGTGCTTTGGTTTAAGCACTGTCCATTTAATACATACAAGTTATCTATTTCTTGGTTCTAGAAACTACTTTTAAAAATTAAAGTTCATGCCTTCAAAAAACATATACAACGTATATACATTTCATAAAAGAATGACATTTTTCATGCTACAATTAATGTCCATTTTTGAGAAAAAGCTCAAACAAGAAACAAACGATCCAACTGGACAAAATTCGTGCTTTTCTTTTTATCAGTCACGCACGTTGTTTTCAAATCTGGTCAGCTACTACTTGTGTCCCAGCGTAGATGTTTTCCATCACATACTCCCTTTCATCTGTAAATCTGTGCTAGGTAAACTTATTTACAAGCAGATCAATGGTGGTTATTGTCTTCTTCCCATGGAGGCACAACGTATGCCATATGAATGGTCACTTTTCCATCGGTGATGTCAAATTTTTCACTCATCGTCTGCATCGTCGAAGCAATAGCCCTCAATAGTTTGGAAGAAGTTAATTCTGCAGGTGTGCTAAACCCGAGACATACAGGAGAGTTCAAACTTTCGTGATACATAGATAGGCTCAAACGACCTTGAGTTCTGACTTGGCACTGACGTTTGAGTTCCTCTAACAGTGAGTCAAATAAGTCCGTAATGAAACCTGCTGCTTTCTCGGCTGGAACGTCAGGCGCAAAGTCTTTAAATTTCACCGTGTAGGTGTAAGTTGTCGTCCTAAATTTTCTCGAAGTCGCTGTCTGAATCATTTGGATGCTAAAATACTCCTTTAGGTCTACTGAATCTGTTTCCTTTTTGGACGCACATTGCTGTGAGGGTATGGTAGTGAAAGTGGTCAATGATGTTTGTTCCTTCTCTTTTTTCATCTGCGTAGAGTGATTCATCTTTCTTGGTGTTTGTCCTCGCAATGAAGTGTCGTTCTTGGAAGTGGTCCCTCTTTTATACTGGGTGATATCAGCATGTCCATAAGGTAAAGTCTTGTGGTCTGGAAGTCGCACTGGTTTCACGTAGTTTGCCATGGCGTTAGTAAATAAACAACTAAGATGTGGTACTGCGTTGGTGATGTGATCGTGAGGCACAGCATCGCACTCGAGTTTCTCGTTGGACTTGAGTCTTACGCTTGATACTTGCTGTTTGAAAATATTCATCTTTCTCGCTTAGCAATGGTAGTCACAATGAACTATCGACCTTGAACGTTGTCCCTTTTTATATGCTGACCAATATCGGCATGACCGTACGGTAAAGTGAAGTGGTTGGGAAGCCGAACTCGCTTCTGGTACACGATTTGATAAACTTTTTCCAAGGGTCGACTGACGATTTGGTGTGTGGGTAAACGTACAATCTTGTGCGGTTCGTGGGTGGTCACTTTAAAGTTTCGATCCTGTCCAGACTGCAAGGCTTCTTTCAATATGCTAAAGTTCACCACTCGACTGGTGCGATAATTAAGAGTCAATCCTTTCACTTTACACTCCGTGTGCACATCTCCTTGATTGTTCCGGTATTCGTAGCCGTAATTTTTGGGACCGCCACTTGCAAAACTTAGAATCTTGTGGTCGGGATGCTCGTCCGTCCAGGCTCCTAAACGGTCTCCTTCGATGACAGGGTGAGGTTGACCCAGGCGATCAATGTAGATGCAACTGTCCGTGTCAAAATACAGCACACGATCTCCTAATAGTTCTAAAGCTTCGTACAGTTTTAAGCGAGCATGGGCTGTCACGTAGGCCGCAATGATGACATTTCCAAATTCGTCGGCTTCTACAAAGTCCAGTTCTTCTTCGTAATTGATTAAGAGCAAGTCCTCACGAACAACGTCCACGTGTTTCATGTATTTGGTTTTGTCGTGAATCATCTGCAAGTATCGGAAAGGTTCTGTCAAATACTTCGTCTTGGGTAAACACGGTCGTTGTGCCATTTTGCCCCACAAACAATTCAACATCACTTTGGCAAACAATTGCCTTCCTTCGCTTTTCTCGATGTGGTCTAAAGTGATGCCTTCCCTGCTTCCAGTATTTCTCTTTGAACTTTGTTTGGTCTTCGGGAGTGTGACACCAGGAAGGATATCCGCTAGCTTCTTGTTTCAGTTTCAAAAAGGCATTGAAGTAGTATGCAAAAATGCCTTTTTGAGAATCGTCGCCCTTGTGGTATTTTTCTGTCTTGGGAAAGTGGTAAATTTCGTACACTTCTAACAGTTGGTATCCCAAGTCCAGAGCTTTAAACAATTCCACGCTGACCCACGTTCCCGTCAAGGCTCGTTCTTCCTGAGTGTGCTGACAAGGGTGGTCTTGGTTGCACGTTTCAGCACAAGTACGACACAAGGGAAACATCAGTTTTCCTTGGCAATGATGTGGTAAAACGGGATGGTACAAGTTCGTGGGAGGCAAGACTTTACACTTGATCAATCCTTCGTATTGTCGAATATTGTCCACGCCGATGTGTTCCGTCAGCAATTGTGGGTGCCCTGCGGGAAAGTGACAATATTTGCACACGTACGGATACAGAGAACACACATCCAAGTATTTGATTTCTTCTCCTTTCTCCTCGTCGACTTGGTACAGCAAACAGGTGGCATTCGTCCGTCCTCCTTACAAACTGTCCCGCGGGTTCAGAGGGTCCACCAGCTTGTAACTTTCCACGATGCGCTTAAACTCGGGATCGGTTTTCAATCGCTGATCGTACTCGTGTTCCACTACTTGGTATCCTTGCTCTTCTAACTTCAAGCGTCGCTGACAAGTGGCCTGGTACAAGTCTTCCATGGTCCGTTGTAAAAACTGGTTTTTAGTGTCACGTTGAGGGTAGCAGATGGGACATCCGTGAAATAAAAGCACCCGTTAAACTCGTACACGATCTTGGGGTTTTCTAATTCCCAGCCGTCTACTGAATACCTTCCGATGGTCTTTTCGCCTCCTCCGTTGCGAGCGTGTTGGATCCATTTGTCTTCCTTCTCACACAAGTAATGTAACCAGCGTAGGGCTTTGACCGAGTATTGACGTTTGACAAAATTAGTCGTTTGAGGACTGATGACAGCTAGGGTGTTTTCGGGCATGAATCGTTGACGATACACTAAGGAACACGCTTTGGCAATAGTGCAAGCTTCTTTCAAAGGATCGATCCCTCCGTGTTCCATGAACAGTTCTCGAAATTTTCCACAGCAGCGACGTAAAATGTCTACGTCGGAACGACAATATTTTAACATTTCTTCTTGAAAGTCAAAAGGGTCCGAAGCGTGAGTCTGGTACCATGCGTAGAAAGCTTCTCGTTGTTCGGTACGCATGTTGTCGGGGTCGTAGTAGTGAGCCTCAGGCAAATGGGGTAGAACGGCGTGTTGATTGGCTTCGGTATTGAAAAGTGTGGAAAATAGCCTTTGGCCATTTCTGTCATGCCAAACGTTTTAGGCATGCGGCTCAAAGGCATAGCCAAGTAACTCATTGAATCTTTAAACTGTACTTGTCCCACTTGCATGGAAATGATTTTGGCTCCGTTCAAAGTTACTTTCGGACGTTCGGTACTTTGTTCCGTATAGTATCTCAACAGAAATTGTCCATCGTATCCCGAGAAATTGTGAGCCATCACCGTGGCATGGCGATGACAATCTCCGTAACGTTCGATATCTTCTTGGCTCCACGTCTCGTCGATAGGGTTTAAGATCCATTGGGCAAAATCGGCCAGTGTGTTCGATCCCCGAAAGATTTTTTCACGTCCTCCAGGAATCTTGCTGCAGTAAGGGCAATGAGTCAAGATAGGCTCTTGGATGCACTTCTCGCACGCTCGGTGAGCCACGCAGAAATTAGGAATGTGAATGCCAGTCTCTTGCATGCATTCGAAATCGAAAAAGATGAAATTCCCTTTCTTCTTCTGGTCATTATCTTCTTCTTCTTCATGTTTGGAATGGTATTTTTGAATGTAGCATTGGTGTTCCAAGTCCACGGTTTGGCGACAAATGTGACATCGCTTCTTTCCTGAACAGACGTGCGCCTTGGCACTGTTGGTACGTATGCCTTGTCCACAAGTAGGGCACAATCTCAAGAGCTGACAAGCACATTTCTGCTGTGAACCTTGCGTCTTTAGGTGTTGTTGGTAACAGGCAGGACTGACAAACGTGCGCTGACAAGCAGAGCAATACACTCGTTCTTGTCCTTCGTCCAGACAGGGTTCAGAAGCTAAACATCCTGAGCATTTCGATCCACAATGCTTGTGTTGCTCTCGATTGTTATAGCCATAGTCACATTTCTCACAGTAATAACTGTATGACAGGAATCCAGTGATACTGGTAATGGCATCAAAATGTTCATCGTGATGATAGACGTGAATGTATTTTCCGTCTTTGAAATCTTTGCCTCGAAACAACAGAGGTCCGCGCAGTTCTTGAGGGTGTACTTTCAAAGCGTAGCGTGGAGCCAAGACGTCT
Organism: Megalonaias nervosa; assembly: GCA_016617855.1. NCBI lineage: Eukaryota > Metazoa > Mollusca > Bivalvia > Unionida > Unionidae > Megalonaias > Megalonaias nervosa. The sequence continues at coordinate 2,396 of JAECUM010008009.1, read as the reverse complement.
TGCAGTTTTTGCATTTCAGGAATGCCGCAGGGCCTGTCTTTGGATATCCCCGCTTGCTGTAACAGGAGTTCTGCTTCTCTTTGTTGTTTGGTTCGGTCCGATCGTCGAATAGTTTTCCAGGCTCTTTTCCATTCTTTCGTGTCGTTCTTGTCGGCATACGTTCTTCCCACCACGATCGCGCGGGCTAAGCACATCAGGTCTTGAATGTTGTTAATTTGAACGATGCTGCGCTTGATGCTGCGAAGGTCGTCCACCAATAACACCTTTTTGCGTTGTCCTGTCCCTTGGGGAAGAGACACGTGGGTCATGAACAGTGTCGCTTTTCCGTCGGTGATGTGAAACTTGTCGTTGGATTGTTGCACGTGTTGAATCTTGTCGATGACTTTGGAAGATGTCAATTCTGCTGGGCTGCTAAACTCGATCCAAACAGGGGACTTCAAACTGTCGTGATGAATGGAAAGTCTCATGACATCGTCTTCTTTGGCTTGACATTGCTGTTTCAGTGTGGTTAACAAAGAATTCCACACATCGGCGATGAACCCCTCAGCTTTCTCCAGCGGTAAGTCTGACTTGAAATCTTTAAACTTCACCGTGTACGTGTAGGCCGTAGTTCTAAATTTTCTAGAGGAACGTTTTTCCGTCTCTCGAATGTGGTAGTACTTTTCGGGTGATACTGGTGATGGCGGACTTTGGTTTGGAATAGGCTCTCTCGGTCTGGTCGCAGACGTGGAAGGTATTGGTTCAGGTTCGCTCATGTCTTCGATTTGAGCGAACACTTCTTTTCGTGTGTGAGGCGATACGTCACGTCGCTGCCTCTTACCTTCTTCTTCTCTCTCACTGAAATCGTGCGATCGTTTCATCTCGATAGCTGATTCAGAAATGATTGAACCAAGTTCGTTCTCTCGGTATATATACCCCTCTTGACCTCTTGTTGTGACAATGACTTGGTATATTTCGCAAGGGCAAGTGAAAGCCAAACAGATTGGAACCCCTGGCTAACTTATGCGAACGACAATGGTGCGTCTTAAACACCTCATGCATCTTGACGATCCTTCGATTCAAACCCTACCACGAAAGTAAAAGGTTGCAAAAAAAACAAAAAAAACAAAAAAACAAAAACAACAGACAGTTGGTGTCATTAAGAGAACTAGAGACGGTACTGTGCCGTTCGGACACGTACGTACTCCAGAAACCACGCTGCTCGGCAACGATGTCTCCTTCTCTCTGTCACTTCTACTTTTCTCCTTGACCAAGAGATCTACCAACCCTGATGTAATACTTGTGTTTCCTCATTTGATATATATTTTTTAAAAAAAAAAAAAAATAAATCCATTTTTAATAGAACTACCCATTTTCGACAGCAGCGACGACGTCTCCTGCTGCTCTTACCACTGTTGTTGCACCTACAAAGGTGATTTTCCTAAGACCAAAGTATGAGACAGAGCAAGTAAGTTGTGAAGTTGAGCGGAGGTGTTTAAACAACAACTGTCAAGCCCCTATGTTCCAGTTCTGTCTATGATAATAACTTGCAATACTTCACATTTTCTAAAGTGGAAATGTTTACAAGCCGTACAAAAGTTATGTGACTTTAGCTTTTGACACTTGCACAGACTCTTTCACTTCATAAGTGTCACGAGAAAAATATATATCCGATTTTTACCATTTTCCAAAACACGCACACACTTGCAACGTGACCAGAATCTGTACTTCTCTATTTGTGGATATCCCACAGACCTGTCCCAGCATACAGAGCTGATTAAGAACTGTAGGAATATCCCCTCATTGTTTCAGAAATATCAAAGCTTTTATGTGTATTTTCCCTGTTCCACCCTTTATTAGTGCTTAGGTATGTTCCCTAAAGACAAACAATTTTAAAAAAAATTAATTTTGAATTAAGGTTTCTCTCTGTTTATACATTTTTTTTTCAAGTTGTTGGTGCATGGCAGATTACATCCAAATACCTTCTCAAAGTGAGTGGCATTTCTACACATGTCATTGCCTTTGTTAAATTCGGTTTTGTTGATTAGTCATCGTTAATCCTTAATTCTATTTTTTTTGATGTATTTCTATTTTATAGAAGATGTAAGAGTGTTTATTGTTGTAACGGTATTTATGTTGTTTAGTCTGTTGCTGCGAAAGAAAATATCTATAGCAAAGTGCTTAAGTTTGTTCAGTTTTCTTATTACAAGCTCTACAAAAGGTACCAAGTTTGTCTTGCAAAGAGATCGAAACTTGAAGTTACACGGACGTGAAGGAAAACATACCTTTGTTACTACAGTTTGCTCTCCTTGTGTTCATTCTAATCATGCTTGCCTTATATCTTTGTGTTTTAGAGATCATATTTCTTCTGATGTAAATACATGCGTCAACGGACAGACAGCTTGGGTTATCATCCT